>ML779080.1:594340-629230 GCA_009831015.1 Picea engelmannii | reverse complement strand
CAGTCTAATTTTAGACTAAAAGTCTTTCTGCTTTTCTCAACTCCAACTGTAGTTTCCCTTTCTTTCATTCTTTCTTCTGCTTTTCGCATGCCAGCGTTATCCCTGATTTTCTGAACTGGCTCTTTACTTGCCTCCTCTACGCACGCCTCATCATGCAATGCTGTGTTCCAGCATTTGTTTCATTCGTGTTCCAGCATTCGTGTTTCAGCACCTGTGTTCCAGCATTCGTGTTCCAGCATTCGTGTTCCAGCAGTCGTGTTCCAACAGTCGTGTTCCAGCATTCGTGTTCCAGCAGTCGTGTTTCAGCATTCGTGTTCCATCATTCGTGTTCCAGCATTCGTGTTCCAGCAGTCGTGTTCCAACAGTCGTGTTCCAGCATTCGTTTTCCAGCAGTCGTGTTCCAGCAGTCGTGTTCCAGCATTCGTGTTCCAGCATTCGTGTTCCATAACCGATTGCCATCAATGACAACCTTAACCATCTGCGTCAGTCTTCTGTTATAGCCATATCTCCAACAATGTCCTCATAAATTAGGGTTTTAATTGTGAAAAAAGTGAAATTTTAAGTGAATTGTTTAATATTACTTTGTTTAGGTGGAAAGATCTTTTGGTTTACTCATTAATTTGTGGACAAACTATGTTAGATACAATTTGTATAAATAGAGATGATAAGATCTCATTTTAAAACATAATTCTCCCTCTTGTGAGAGGACTTGGTCTGAAATTTGTACCACACTTGGCTCTTTTATATATTGTGCACTTGTTTATGGCTATGTTTATGAATGGTTGATGGAGGAGGTCTAGCGCTAGCTTTGGATGATGCTTTCTAGCTCTTGTGGTGGATTATCTTGGCATTTCTCTTGATCTTGGTATGGCATTTTACTATTATGCTATCGTTTTTTCAAGTCAAGTATTTTTATGCTAGGATATAAGTGGGAATTATAAGGGAATACGCCCCCACCATAGTATTCATCATTTTATTGCTTCATCTCATTGATTATACAAGGGTTTTCTAAGAGAAGTATAAGGGCATACACCCTCTTAGCTTAAACCCTAGCTAGAGAAAATTGCCTTGGGAAGTAAAAGGGATTACACCCCAAAGGAGGTAGCTTCTAAAGATATTGTTCATTTGAATCCATTAATCCAATAGTAAAGTCACTAGTCATACTTTTTTTCATTGGAGATATAAAATCATTGCCTTGGGAAACATATTTTTTGACCTTTTGAAATTTTTCTTGCTTGAAGTTGATTTTCCTCATTGAGAGGAGTCTTCCCCCACTAGGGCATCCCCTCTCTCCCAATAATATAATTGATGTTATAAAATTTAACCTAAATCCATTAGGGTTTCAAAAACCCTAACTCATTTGCTTGAATAACTCTTTTATCAACCATTGGATTTTGCTCAAAGTTTGCACACTTACTCTCTTTGGCCTAGCGCACTTTTTGGAAAATGTTGAGGGAATTTAAGTGGATGATTTTATTGTTGTAATACATTGAATGCTACATCCATAAGGATGATGTAATTTTATTCAGAAAAGTATTTACAACAGCCTTATGTTTTGTGCTAGAACATTGGCTTTTTATCTTGAATTTAGCTAGTCTTTATCTTGTATTTTCTACTTGATCTCTTGCAGTTATTGGGAAGATTATAGTACCATTTAATTTATAAAATGTATTGTTAGATACTGCTGAAAATTAGGGACAAAAATCTTAACTTTCTGACCCAACTAACATATTTCATTTCAAAGTGTCTTTTCTTGTGTCTCGGGTAGGTATAATCATCTGAAGAAATACTATACTTGTGATGCAGCAATTACTTAAATTGCAAGGCATATCTTCCTACCTTTTATTCCACTTATACTTGACCTCTAGGGGCTTCAATTTCCATTTTTCTCCATCTCCATCTCAATCCCCCTAGGGTCACTAGGATCGCCTCCCTAGATTGACCTAGTCATCCTTGAAGTGTGGGACCTACATCAAGGTGACATTGGGTGTAGGATTCACAAGTTGTAGCTCTTGATTTTTGGTTGGGTCAGGATTTTCCCAACCTACACCTTACGCTATAAAATTTTGGCATCGTTTCCGGGGAAGATTTTGAATCTTCTTCGTACCCTAACGACACTTTGGTAATCTATCCCAAATCATTTCTCTTATCTTACCTAGAAACTCCACACGAGGAACGTTCCCTTTCCACATTTCTTGATGATCTCATTTTGAAACTCATCTGGTGACTCCACCTTCCCAGAATCCTTCCTTCCCCAAAAATTTTCCCCCATGGGAGGTTCAAGCCTTCTAAGGTTTACCAAAGAATGCCTCCTCTCAAGTTTCCCATTGCTAAAACCATTTTCCATAAATCACTTCCTCTTGCTCCAATGGCTCACCCTTGGGAAAGAGACCTCTACAAATCCCTTAACATGGCAAATATCCAAGGTTACACTAGAAGATGCCAACAAAAATCAACAAGTGGTTGCCAAAGTTCCCAGGAAATAATGTGATAAATGTCAAAGACCACATTTATGTCATGGGCCGGGATATGGACAATGCATGTATTGATCATGAGGATGTGGCCATGATATTATTCATTCCATCATTTAGTAAAGACGAGCTTGATTGGTTCAAGGGATTTCCTGATAATCATATCACGACTTATGATGTTTTTTCCTCCTTATTTAAAAGCAGATGGTTGACAAAAGTAGATGGTGGGACACTTGGGACTCATTTCAATCAAATAAAGAAAAAGGATAATGAAACTGTAAAGGAATTCATTTCAATATTTGACAAGTTGTATAATAAAACTCCAATAGATTACCTTCCTACAACATCATCAGTTCATCTCCTTTACATGAATTCCTTTGAAGGACATTTCCGATACATTATTAAAGATAAAAATCCTATTTCATTCGCAGAAGCTAAAGAATTCAGTATCGACATTGAAGAGAAACTCCTTGATTCAAAAAAAAAACCTTTTCAGTATCCCCGGAACAAGACATAATCAAGGATGAAGGTTTCCAACAAAAGTGTTCCTAATCCGATTTATCTCCTGAATCAAGAGATATACTAGATGAATACTCAGTTTGTCCAAGTGAAGGATCATTGTTGAGTCTCTATTTTGACACCTTTATTACCCTATATTATCCTCTATGTTGACCATTTCCTCCACAAATCCACTTAGTGACCTTGTCCATGTGCATAGAGAGGTAACTTATGTTAAAGCATGATTTGTTTGATTTTCTTGATTAAAATTGATTAAATGATTGATTATTTATGTTCCTAATCACTTTGACTCTTAAACAGCTTCATCTGGTACTCCTCATGATCTGGTACTCCACCGATCCAGTACTCCAACTTCATCCGATACCAGATTGCACTTCATCTGGTACCAACTCTCCACCTCTTCCAGTACCAGCTTCATCTGGTACTAGACTGCACATCTTTCGGTACCATATCCATCCAGTATTACCATCACATTGGTCTGGTACCCAGATTATGATTGTGCTAGTTTGGTACTAAACCCCTGCCTACAGGATTCCGGTACCGACAATCTGGTACTAGATTTGCACCTCGATTTTCGGGTACATAAAGATGAATCTCAAAATTTGGGGACATGGGTTTTGTCCATAGAGGAGTTTTTTTGGCACACAGGGGAAGACTCAGGGTTCAACGCTTCAAAAATGCATCAAAAAAACACTAAATGTTGACCCTTTCGGCAACACCTACGAAGAAGATGAAGTCTCACCCGAGGTCGAGGCAGGGGGGGTTACAGGGCTCAAGTGTCTACAACCTAGTTGGAACACAGATATGTGATCAAAATACTCAACAGATCACTTATAAATTAACATTCATTAGTCTTTAACCCTTATTCACATTGTAGGTCAAAACCCTAATTACAGAACAACACAGTATTCAACAAGATCTAATCACATCTAACCATTCAACACATAGAATTAAAGAAGATCTAGCACTCATTCAAATCATTAAGCACTCATCATTCATATATATATCTATCGAAACAATGTACTAATAAAATATATGAACAACAAAGCACAAAGCACATAACACAGGATATACGTGGTTCACCTCAGCATGGGGCTACATCCACCAACTCTGCTTCTTCTTTATTATATTCTTCCAATCTTCTTACATGCACTGAGCCACTAAACCAACTTCACATAGGAAAGGAGATCTTTGTTCAGCTCACCAGATCCTCCTTCCCTAAGTTAGGTCCAGCACAGAGCCTTCTTACAGTCACTTGCACTTATCCCTACTAGTTCTCAACACACAATATGCACAAAGCCTACTTGCAATTCACACCACTTAGAAAAATCCCCCTTCGATCCCATGGATCAAAATAATTCATACTTGTCTTATCTATCTATTTATATATTACAAAAGGCCCTGAACACGGGTAAAAACCATGGGTCAACATCCCATACCCGTTACATAAACCCTAAAACCCAAAAATCCCTCAAAAGGGGGCAAGATCTCGCGATCTCCACTTCTCTTGGGCGCTTCATCTTCGACCAAACTGTGTAAGTCCCAAAAGTGGTCAAACATGACCAAGGTTATCCCAAAATGTGGTCAAGGGCCAACAAAAAGAAAGGTTTCCCTGAAGAAACCTTCGGCGCAGAAGAAGTCAATCACGCCCTGGCGCAGTGAATAAAGGACACCTATGGTGATGTAGAGAAGGGGAAGAGGGGTTACAAGGTAGCCTCCATCCAAAATGGTGCAGTGTGCCTAGATTGTTAGTTGATAGCAAGAAAGGTCGGAAGGAAGAATAGACCAACACAGGTCACAGGGTTCATCATCGACCTCGCAGGAAAATGCGTTGAAGGGATGCAAATTAACTGGGCGAGTTACCTCGTACACCAGTTGGAGAAAGATTTTTGCGAAGCTTAGGACTAGGGATATGAGTTTCATTTCATCTAGTTGTTAATCCTCGTTTCCTTCATCTCTTGGGAGATGTCGGAGGGAGAGACCTTCCCTAAAATTGAGCCATCCGAACCACTAGCCGCGAAGTTCACTACTCTGTGGTATTCAAGCAACATGGAGAAGAAATGGAAGTCCAATGTGGTGTTCCATACCTATTACTTGCAGCTGAAGAGCGCCATTCAATCCTTCCCTCGCATGATGTCGAATACACTCCATAGGTTAAAGCCACTTGCAAAGTTACACATAGATAGGCACTTCATTTATATCAGTGCGCACAGAGATGAACAGAAGGAAGAGATCCAGTCCTATTACAAACTCACCGAGGAAGATATGGAGGAAATAACCAAGTAATGGCTTGCAGAATTCCTTATACCAGTCAAACAGACAGAACTCTCCAACCCTGAACTCATCGGAAGTCCTATAGTCACTCGAGAAGAGTATGATGGACCTAGCAGTAGTAGGAAGAAGAAGAAAGAAGAGGTGCAGGAAATGAACAACGCATTGAAAGAAACTGCGCTTGATTCACCTGGAGGAGGAGAAGGTGACGAAGTGAAATAAGAAGAGAACAAGGAAGAAGACGAGCAAGAAAAGGGTGAAGTGACACCGCCTAAGGACCCCCTTACAGAGGCTGAGACATCGAGGAAAAGAAAGGTTTCCCCAAAGAAACCTTTAACACGGAAGAAGTCATGAGCCAATAAGCCCCAGTTATAGACTGTGCTCACGGTGGATGATATTGACCTCATCATCACCTCTATAGAAGACACTTTGAAGGATATTTTGCAATGCAATGAAGAAAAGAAGGAGATAATGTATGACAAGATCGAGGCGGAACTAAAAGGGGTATAGCAAGCAATCTATTCGATCTGCATGGTGTCTACTAGGCCATCATCATCATCAAAAGGTATAGAACTGGGAGATGAGCCTACCCAACTACACATATTTGCAGATGCGATGGAGTCTCACCTTCATCGTGTATAAGAGGAAAAAGAGAAGGCCACAGAGGCCTTGAAGAAAGAAAAGGAGGAAGCCTTAGAGCAACGTCGGGTTGTGCAAAAAGAGAAAGATGACCTCTAGGTGAAGTTTCTAGAGGACAGAGAGCAGATCCAGAAATAAAAAGAACAGCTTCTCACGGAGAATATGGGAGTTAAAGAAGAAGTCACTAGAGCACTTCGCTTTGTGTCAGGCTGGCACAGGGGGAAGAAGAGACATTTGAGAACCTAGTAGGGAAACTCATTGAATCCATTCAGTAGCTTCAAGCAAGAGTAGCATAATTGGAATTTCAAGCAGTGCCAAGCACTCCACAGGAAGTGTGAGATCAGAGGGAAGAAACTACCCGCAGCGCAATCGAAATAATCAAGGAATTGGATTTAGAATGAAAGCAACTTAGTAACCAAAGTGCGCAGAATTATGAGCACCTTGAAGAGGACCCAGAATTAAGGACATTGGACTCATAGCTTCAGGAGGCGAAGTAATAAGCAGCGATACTACAAGCAAAATTGAAGCTACTGTCAGCGGTCAAGAAGATGAAAAGGTCGCAGGAACAACGTGCAGTTCAACATTAGGTCCATGCCATCTAGAGTAAAGTCATGGAAGTGACCCAAAGGCTCTAGCCAGTCCAGGATGAAGCCTGCACACTTTTTGAGGAGATTGAGGGACAAGGTGCACATATGGAACAAGTGGTCACGACAATGGAACAATGCTTGGAAGGGCCCGTAACCAAGAAAGACATTTAGGAGTTCGTCGAGCAGGAGGCTATGGCGAAGCAGTAAGTCGAGGCAACTCGAACCAATCTCGAGGCATTCGAAACATAATTTCCTAGATCAGAGTGAATCAAGGCGAGTCACAAGTGAGTGTTGGGGGCATGTTGGCCCTTGACCAAGTTTTTGGAGAACCTTGGTCATGTTTGACCACTTTTGGGACTTCGACAGGCTAGTCGAAGATGAAGCGCCCAAGCAAAGCGGAGATCGCAGGATCTGGCCCCTTTTGCAAGATTTTTGGGTTCTAGGGTTTATGTAACGGGTATGGGATGTTGTCCCATGGGTTTTACCCATGTTTAGGCCCTTTTTTAATGTATAAATAGATAGCTAAGTGAAGTATGAAGTAGTTCGATCTATGTGATTGAAGAGAGATTTTGCTAAGTGCAAGTTCTATGTGCATATTGTGTGTTGAGAACTAGTAGGGCTAAGTGCAAGTGACTGTAAGAAGGCTCTGTACTAGACCTAAATCGGGGAAGGAGGATCTGGAAAGGTGCACGCAGATCTCCTGTCCTATGCGGAGTTGGTTTAGTGGCTCAGTGCATGTAATAAGATTGGAAGAAGATAATAAAGAAGAAGAAGAGTTGGTGGACGTAGCCCCACGCTGGGGTGAACCATGTATATCCTGTGTTATGTTCTTTGTTCTTTGTTGTTCATGTATTTTCTTAGTACACTATTATGATAGATAGATCTATGAATTTTGAGTGCTTAATGATCTAAATGAATGCTATATTTGCTTTAATGCTATGTGTTGAATGGTTACATGTGATTGGATCTTGTTGAATACTATGATGTTCTGTAATTAGGGTTTTGACCTGCGATGTGAATAAGGGTTAAATACTAAAGAATGTTAATTTCTAAGTTCTCTATTAAGTATTTTGATCATAGATCTGTGTCCCGGATAGGTTGTAGACACTTGATTCCTGCAATCCCCCCTACCTCTACCTCGGGTAAGACTTCAACTGTTTCGCAGGTGTTGTTGAAAGGGTCGGTAGTTAGGGTTTTGTTGGTGTGTTGTTGAAGCATTGAACCCTGGGTCTGCCCATGTGTTCCAACAAGTTTTAATGTGGACATGTGAGGAATAATTCCAATTTATCACACGTGTGGACCTCCAGCTCAGAGAGAATGATTCATCCTAAAATCATTTCCAATTTTCCAAAAATTCTAGGATCATGCCTAGATTTGTGGAAAATGCATTTCCTTGATTAGATAATGGTTGTACTCAACCTCCATTGATGGAAAATGTTTTTGATTTGATTTTTCATGGATTGGATTTTCTAGAACCAAATTTGTAATGTAAAAAGTATATAAATTGAGTTATGGCTCCAAGCCAAGAGAGGAATTATTATGCTAGGAAATGAAATGTTGAACTTCTGATTCACTTAATCAATTGAAGGAATGAAAATGCTATTTTGTGCAATTCATGGGAATGAGTAAAGTGCTTTATTCTACAATCTCTTTAGAGGTACCTTGTTGGTTTGGCAAGGGCCCACCGCCCCAACCAAGGTAAACCTCCCTGTACATGTTTTTGTGTGTTTGTGTGAGTGTGAACATTTAACAGTTGTGTGTTGTAAATTATGTCAAATGCATTTTAAGTTTAGTACAGAGTTATTTGATTTTGAATCAGTGTGAGTAATTAGGCATTGAACATAGTAGATAGTTCCATTTCCATTTCTACAAATTAATATTTAATTGATAAGAGTTTGATATGTGGGATTGTTAAATATGCAATTGTTATTGTTTTGAGTTTATGATTGTGTTTCTCTTAGTAGGTACAGGAACCATAAGACTTCATCTCTCACCTTCATGCTCCATGTAATGAAGTATTTCAATCATATTGACTATCTCCTGTATTCAAGAATATTTGATTGGAATTGATAGGGTTATGATTGATTTGTTTCTAAGAGTGGATAAAGTGGATTGTTGATTGTTGCTTCAAATGCTACAAGAAGCAAGATCTAAGTTCATCTCTCCATTTCATGAGCCTCTAATGAACATACTTTTTACCTAAGAAAGAACCTTTTTCATTGAGTGTTTGTTTGAGAGTTTTGTTATCAATTTTATCTTCTGAGTTTGAAGTTGTGTGAAGCATTCAGATATTCTAAAAGAGAGTGTTGTGTTATTAATTGTTTCTTGATTGAGATATACTCATCATACATAGGAACCCATCCATTATCGGCACATACAGTGTAACAAATCTATTGATTACGAATCTCGGTCGATAATTTATGTTTGGTAATATATTTTGCATATAATTGCACCAACATTTTGGTGTTGTTGCCAGGGAGCTATAAATGGTAATAGGTAGTGTTTGATTAGATTGATTTAATGGTTTTGGATTGGTTTTATGGATGAACTAAGGATGGAGAGAAGAGGTTAGGACATGCAGGAAGAGCCCACGCATAGACTTTAGTGGGGTTTCTCCAAAGTTAGGTTGTCCTCTCCCTTTCATGCAAAAGTTTTTTTTATTTTAATGCAAGTGTGTTTTTCCTTCCTTTATGAAAAATTGCGTTTTCATGATGGGCTAGCTTGTGAAAATAGATAACCTGGTGATAACAGGGTCCAAATAATGCAAGGATTTCAAGTTTGGTGTGTTTTATTTTTGCAAATAGTTTTAATTTCTTAGTTTTAAAATTCAAATCTTTGATGATAAATCATTTTTGGGGTGTTATAAGAACCCTCGAGTACTAATTTGTGTTGCAAAATAGGGATCATCAACTAGATAGAGTAATTCAAGGATGATCAAGAGCTTGAAGAATGTCCCTCCAAGAACTTTCTCACATTCTAGCAGTAGCCAGGATATTCACCTCTCAGGAAGAGCATATCTTGACAACATTCAATAATTTATTTGTCTCTCCACAAGACGATTTAGAAGTCCCTTCAGATTCCTATTGTCAATTTGTTGAGGAGACTCAAGAATCATGGAAAGAATTCAATGGAGAGAAACCATTGGAACCATAGATTGAGGAGTTCTTATCATGCCTCTTAGAAAATCTTGTATGTACTCCAAAGACCAATCATCTTAAAGAAGATAATCTGTGTAGCGTGGAAAAGGAGGACATGTTGTGTGACCTAAACAAAGAAGAGAAACGAGAATATCTTTATCCTATAGAAAGATGGTTCCTATTAGTTTTTAGGTCACACTACTCTTTCACTTTTCATTCTTGTTTGATCTCATCATCAAAGAAGTTGGTTCTTCATACTCCAGTATGCATTAAAATTTATCTTTTAAACCCAAGTATGGATATATTTCTAACCCTGTTACTCACATGGCTTCACTAGAAGTATTCCTATACTTGAAAGACATTTTATTTTGTTCAATTAGAGTAGGATAAGTAAATAAATAAATAAATGTTGCACATAAGTGAAATGCAGCATATATTTCATACTTTTCATAAATGGGAACGTCAAAAGCTAATAAAGAAATCGGTTTAAGATCTTTTGTTCCCATAGTAGATTTCTTTCTAAAAGTTATGATAATTTTGTTTGTAATTTTATTAGAAGGGAATACCTTCATCCTCTGAATGCACACATAATACTAGAAGGGTTTCAAAAGTGGATAAGGCCTCCTTGTGAATGGAAGATAACACTTAAGGGAGTGCTTCATGACCTATTTCTTCAAATTTCTTCTTTTTCCTTAAGTTGTTAAAAAAGATGCATTCGTGCTTTAGCCTTACCTATCTATTTTAAGACCATTATTTCACAAGGATGCTTGATTAAGTGATCTTTTTAATAGAAATTAAAACTGAATATTAATTCTGAACTATTTTATTCATAGTTAATTATTCAACTTTTGACATTTTCCCTAAATTTTCTGTTTGTAAGCATGAATAAAAATCTAGTTTTAATTAGTTCTATTGGTTTGTTTTTATCAGATGTTCACAACCTTCTGAGCAACTTTTTTTAACGTCTCACATTGTTTGCATGAGGCCATGCAAAACCTTGGGCATGGGGGGGTGGTTGATGAGACAGTAGTAGTTAGGTTTGTTTTCTAATAAAATGGAAGTGGCAACAAAAGCAGTGGTTAGTTTGGTTCCAAAAAGAGGAGGATTTTAAATCTCAACATGTGGTCATCCAAATATAGAGCACCTTCTTGTTACCCATTCATTGAATTATTTTTCCTTATTTCTATGACACTTCCATTGCAAATTCAGAGTTCTTGTATCAAGTGTTGGTATTTGTTTCACCTATATGGTCTTTCAGTGGAATTGAATCATAGGTCCTCTACCATAGCATCAGAAAACACCATAAACCTATACAAAGGGCAGCCTACAAAGTTCCAGACTACAAAGCACTACCCCCAGATACCTTATTCAAATTCCCTTTGAGTACCAGAATACCATTTTGTGATGGTCCGGTATTGGATAACATCTCTTCTATCATCCGGTACTGGGAAAAACTCTATGTTCATTTGGTACTGGGAAAAAAACAACATTCATCCAGTACTTTGGGCCAAAATCTGTGTTCATCCGGTACTATGGGAGAAGGTCTGCGTTCATCCAGTACTGAAGAAAAAAAAATCCACATTCATATGGTACTGGGCAAGGTCTACGTTCACCTGGTATTGGGCAAAATTTTGTGTTCTTCTGGTATTGGGCAAGGTCTGTGTTCATCCGGTACTGGGAAAAACTTTGTCTTCATTAGGTACTGGGCAAAAAGAAATCAATGTTCATCTAGTACTAAGATGATCTGGTACTGGTAATGAGGTGTTGGTAATCTTTATCCTATATTCAAAGTTTTTTCTTCTCCATTTAAATGCTTCAAGTAATAGGACGTATAAACTCAACATTTTTTTCGTTTTATTATGGAATTAGACTAATTATGTATTAAACATGTGGTTACTCTCAATTATTGCATGCTCCCTACCATGAACTTCTACAATCTCTCATGTACATCTCCTCGTATAAAAATCATCCATCATGTCACTATGTTTCTACCCCATGCTCTGTTCTAGTACTATAGAATTTTGTTCTGGTACTGCTCTGTTCCAGTACTGCAGAATTCTGTTCCAGTACTGCAGAATTATGTTCTGGTACTGCTCTATTCCAGTACTACAGAATTCTGTTCCAATACTGCAGAATTCTATTCCAGTACTGCAGAATTATGTTATGGTACCATACTATTCCAATACTATCTATTCTGGTACTGTAGAAACATGCTCCATTACTTATCTAGTACTGATGCCAAAGTGATATGATCTTTTCCATGTGCTTAACATTGTTTTCACTTCAGGTAATTGGAGGTGTGGGCTAATATTTTCATGTTCTTTTTAGAAAGGATCATTTAAGTCTTGTGTTGAATTTTTCTTTACTCTCATGTACATCTTCCTCCTACATTTCTACACTCACCCCTAAATGAATCATCCTTTCTATCCTTTAAGAAGATATTTCCACATTTAGCTCTATATGATAATGGGTGCACCTGTCTTATTACCTCATCATTTGAAAAAATGATTGCTAATTGAAATATCCATTGAAAAGTGGTAACACCATTATGTATAATACTAACCTATTTGATTCAACAAGTTCTTATCCAATTTTATCTTTACAAGTTTCTCTTGGGAGGTATTGATGAAAACCTCATGTGGCAGACCACCCTTGCAAAACCTCAATGAAATTTCATGAGAACCCTAATAGGATTAACTAGAGGGACCTCTTACTCATTATCTGAGATGTTCCAGTATACATTGAATAGTTGAGATTTAAGTTTAATGTGGATGATGTCACCCTTGGGATAATTGCAAGTAGTTAATTATGTGCCTAATAAATTTAAAACACTCTCATACCACCTGCCTTCCTTATACTCTAAAACTGTCAATGAAAAGTATACATCATTCTAAATATTTTGAGTAATATAATAAAAAGGAAGTATCAGGAAATACAAGCAAACCCACCGAGGTACTAAACAAGCCTGCTGGCAGTGGGGCCATGCTTGTATGATACTAAGGTAAACCTGTCGGGGTACTGAATAGGCCTGATGGCAGCAAGGCTATGCCAGGTAAAGGGAGTTGAAAAACATAAAGTGGAATACCTAAAACTGAACAAAAACCCTTGGGTCTCATTCTGAAGCAATCGTTATCAAATCAAGGCTAGGAGATGACCTTTATATCTCTCAAATGATGTTCCTAAGAACCTTCAAGTATCCACTTTAGGGTTATATCTTTGAAATAAACATGTTTTCATGAAAGTGGGACCCTCAGTATATGTAATTCACCTTACCTAAGCAAGAAGAGCTTCATCTCTAAAAACTTGGATAAGAAATGAGTTAATCATATTGGGATGTATTCTTTTATGTGTTCCTCTCTTCAAATGAGATCTAAAAAAAAATTCTTTCACTTTTATTTTAAAGGTAATTTAGCCATGGGGGCCTATTAGTCAAAGTCATTATGAAAACTCTTGGCCACTATCCTATAATCATATTAGAGTCACATCCAACCCTTTCTCCTAACTATGATCCACAATAGATTGGATAAGACTTAACATCACATCACTAACAAATCTAATCTATTACTCATGACTCCACTTTTCTGTCATAACTACTTTTCCATGGGTAATAAGTGTGAAGCATAGGATATGAAGTTTATATTGTATAGTAGATTACTTAAAAGAGAAGTTAAGGAGCTAAATAAAGGTGGAACTTCAGGGAATGCTTGATCAAGTGAAGAGTATCATCAATTTTGAAATTTTGAAGATCATTTTTTCATGAGGACATGCAATGACTTAAGCATGGGGGAATGTTGAGTCTCCATTTTGACACTTTTATTACCCTATATTAACCTCTATATGAGTCAATTGTACCTCTCACATGTGCATATGTTGACCATTTCCTCCACAAATCCACTTAGTGACCTTGTCCATGAGCATAGAGAGGTAACTTATGTTAAAGCATGATTTGTTTGATTTTCTTGATTAAAATTGATTAAATGATTGATTATTTATGCTCCTAATCACTTTGAATCTTAAGCATCTTTAGCTGGTACTCCTCCTGATCTGGTACTCCACTGATCTAGTACTCCATCTTCATATGGTACCAGATTGCGCTTCATCCGGTACCAACTCTCCACCTCTTCTGGTACCAGCTTCATCCGGTACCAGATTGCGCCTCTTATGGTACCATCTCCATCCGGTACTACCATTGTGTTGGTCTGGTACCCAAATTATGACTGTGCTAGTCTAGTACTAAACCCTTGCCTACAGGATTCCGGTACTAGCATTCTGGTACTATATTTGCACCTTGATTTTTGGGCAGATAAAGATGAATCTCAAAATTTGGGGACATGGGTTTTGTCTAGAGAGGATTGTTCATGTGGAAACTTGATGCAAAGTTCAAATATATCACACGTGTGGATCTCCATCTCAGGGGGAACGGTTCATCCTAAAATCATTGCCAATTTTCCAGAAATTCTAGGATCATGCCCAGATTTGTGGAAAATGCATTTCCTTGATTAACTAATGGTTTTACTTGACCTCCATTGATGGAAAATGGTTTTTATTTGATTTTTCATGGATTGGATTGTCTAGAGCAAAATTTGTAATTTAAAAAGTATATAAATTGAGTTATGGCTCGAAGCCAAGAGAGGAATTATTATGCTGTAAGATTGGTTCTTGGAGAAGGATGTACATTGTTATGATGGGAAATGAAATGTTGAAATTTTGATTCACTTAATAAATTGAAGGAATGCAAATGATATTTTGTGAAATTCATGGGAATGAGTAAAGTGCTTTAGTCTACAATCTCTTTAGAGGTACCTTGTTGGTTCGGCAAGGGCCCACCACCCCAACCAAGGTAAACCTCCCTGTACATGTTTTTGTGTGTATGTGTGAGTGTGAACATTTAACACTTGTGTGTTGTAAATGATTTCAAATGAATTTTAAGTTCAGTATAAAGTTATTTGATTTTGAATCAGTGTGATTAATTAGACATTGAACAAAGTAGATAGTTCAATTTCCATTTCTGCAGATTAACACTCAATTGATAAGATTTTGATGTGTGGGATTGTTAAATATGAAATTGTTATTGTTTTGAGTTTATGATTGTGTTTCTCTTAGTAGGTACATGAAACATAAGACTTCATATCTTACCTTCATGCTCCATGTAATGAAGTCTTTCAATCATATTGACAGTCTCTTGTATTGAAGAAAATTTGATTGGCATTAATAGGGTTATGATTGATTTCTTTCTAAGAGTGAATAAAGTGGATTGTTGATTGTTGTTCAAATGCTACAAGAATAAAGATCTAAGTTCATCTCTCCATTTCATGAGCCTCTAATGAACAAACTTGTTATCTAAGTAAGAACCTTTTTCATTGAGTGTTTGTTTGAGAGTTTTGTTATCAATTTTATCTTCTGAATTTGAAGTTGTGTGAAGCATTCAGATATTCTAAAACATAGTGTTATGTTATTAATTGTTTCTTGATTGAGATATACTCTTCAGACATAGAAACCTATCTGTTATCGACGCATATAGTGTAACAACTCTATTGATTACGAATCTCGATTGATAATTTATGTTTGGTAATATATTATGCATATAATTGCACCAACAATCATCTTATGAACCGTATGACTACAGTGGAAACCAATACCTCAACAAGAGAGATGGCACCGGTTGGAAAAAAAGACCTCAACAAGAGGCAAAGGCCCTGAATACTTTGAAACATGTTGGGACAGTTGATGTAGAAGCTTGGTGTCTCCCATGCCAAGAACCCCATAGGGAAGATGAGTGCCCCTGAAAATAAGAATATCATCATGACAATATAAACTTCATGATTTGCAATCTCAACGATGAACAGGTTACTCAAGAACGGATCAATGAAGACAGAAGAATAGGAGAAAGAGAGGGGAGAATCTGGGCCTTAAATAAACTAACAGGTGATCAGAAGAAGGAATTGAGGAAGGAAATCCTAACCTACAGAAGAAAAAATTATTCATCCCCTCCATCATAGCCTGATACTCCTCTCCCATCAACGGAAAATGTGTCTCCACCACCTCCACCTCCAGTATGTGAGTTGCTTCCTAAGCCAACTCCTACAGATGACTTTTAGTTGAATATTGATGTTGAAAACATGTTTGGAAAACTAAATGTGATGGTTCCAGTGACAGATATGTCTAATATCCCTTCCGTAAAAAGGGAAATTTTGAAAATATTATAGGTTCCATTCGAGAAGGAGGATCCTCCCATCATGTTAAGAACTATGTATCTCGATCATCCAAGGGACAAAAACCATATTTTCTATCTTTTATTAGGCATTAATGACCTCTGTTTGAACAACTGCATGCTTGATTCAAGGGCCTCCACAAATGTCATATCATTGAAGGTAATGAAACAACTTGGTTTTAATACAATCAGACCTTATGGAAATGTATGTGGTATTGATTCCAGAAAGGTAAATTTCCTCGAGGTATGTGAGGACATTGATGTTTTCCTAATTGGATTTTCACATATCAACATTCTCTTGGACATAGTGGTGATCGACGTTCCAGATGATTGGGGGATGATTTTATCTAGGAGTTGGTCTGCTAATATTGGGGGTTTCCTAGGCATGGATCTCACCCATGAACACATTCCTATGGGGGATGGCACTTTTCAGATACTATACAATCGAGAAAAATTTGATAGACATGTGATGGATCCTGATGGTCCTGATTATGCCATTGAATGTGATTATGATGTACTCACACATACCATTGAGTATGATCCATTTGAGATACCTTTTATGCAGGAGTACTCCATAGACACACTTCTTCCATGGATATATCAATACAAAGACAAACTTTCAAAATACCATGGGAAGGAGCCAGGGTCTATCAAACTTTTGAAGAAGGAAGATGATAAACATGAAGAAATAGTCAAAGATATTGTTAGTCTCTAATTTTGTCTTGTTTTAGTAATAAACCCTTGTCCTAAACCCTCGTTACCCATTCTTCATTTTTCTATTTTCAATCGATTTCAATTTTTTGATTTTGGTATTTTGTGGTTTTCATTACAGTCTTTAATAATTTATTTAAGTTTGATTTTGAAAACACATTGTTTAAAATTGAGGTGTCTCCTTATATGCCATTTGAATTTCAATTTTCAAGTTTTGCTAAGTTGTTAAATGCACTACGGGAATAAGCCTATTCCCGTAGCGCCAAATAATCATGCCATGATATGTGCCTACCATCCCGATTTCATTTTGATGACATGAATCATGGATTGAGAGTTCAAATGCGTCCACGAAAGCTTGGCAATCATTTCCAAATCCGACGGTTTCAAAATCTAATTGATGTGTACGCGCGCATGACTCATTTCAAATTACCCATTGCTTGATGATCATTATATGTTACCTATTCGAGTTGGCTTATTTAAAGCTTGCAATGAGGAATGCAGGTATCCATTCAAAGCAATGGTATACATTAACAATTGCAGGTGCCAAATTTGGAACCCAAGGACGACAGTTGCAGAATTGTGTTTGATGGCGCCAAAGAGGAGTGGACAGGTTTCCAGAATAGAACCAGAAGGTGCTGAACTTCTTGAATCCTATCCTCAGATGGCTCAAAGGTTCAGAGACAATGGGTGGTTTGAGTTTCTCACCACTTTTCAGGGTTACGATGAGCAGGTTTCCATGGAGTTCACTCTAAATTTCGATGGTCATGAGGTAGAAATCGATAACATGTTGATGTTAGTGACAGAGAAGACTATCACAAAGGCTTGCAGGCTCGTGGTTGGAGGGGAAATGTGGTGGAAGAAAGAGTACGTGGTTACTGAATTTGTAAATCAATTCCTGCTTCCAGATAAGGAGAATCCAGATTGGAGAAGGGGAATACCTCGTAGTTGGGTTTGACCCGAATGGCACACTGCTCTGGTCATGATTCATAGGTACATCACCTGTGAAGGAAGGTTTTCATTGGTCTATATCTACCATATCATAATACTAATGCACTTAAATGGTGATTACCCTTTAAATCTCCCTTATTTTCTACTTAAAAGCTTGACAAAGATGTCCACGAAAGTGCAGTCACTTTCTACCAATGCTAAAAGCAGTGTTTTCCATCAAGTTCTGATTAAAACCCTAGTCATGTCTTCTTTGAACAAATTACAGAAGCCCTGGAGCTGGCTCACGCAATCCTTAAAACCTATCACTCATTCCAATAAGCAGAAGGAAGGTAGAGGGAGAAAGACCATCACACGGAGCCGAGATATGTCTGATGAAAACCCTGTGAAAGATGAGTATTCTGATATCAAGGTGACTAGGAGGAGCAGAAGTAAAAAACTTAGATGGGAGCCTGAAATTCAAATGTTTCCTGAGGAATATGCTAAAGGGGAAACAGATTCAGATAATGATCTTGCTGCTCAAACTACAGTCAAGCTTGAAATGCCATCAACTAGCAAAAGAAGTGTTGCAACCAAAGGGGAAAAGGTTAAAGGTGTGTGTGTATCATAGAAACCTTGAAGAAATTCGACTAGGGTTACCAACAAGTATAGGATAGAGTCAAAGGAAATGTTCAATCCCTCAATCAAAGAAGAAAACACCATAATCATAGAAGATGATTCTAAGAATGATGAAGCAAGTACAAGGAAAAGGGCAAAAAGGACCCCATTGTCCAAGAAATATATCATCAAAGGAAAAATAATAATTACACCACCTACATGCCCTATAACAAGAGCCTCAACTAGATTAGCAAATGCTAAACAGATGGCTAAAGGCATCAGTGAATTCCCTGAAGAAAAACATGATTACTTGGAAGACTCAGATGACGTACCAAATGTACCTGGAGCTTTAGATTCATCAAGTTCCAAGGAAGAACATAGCTCAGAATTAGTCTCAAAGTACCAGGTTAAAGCCAAGGAACATAGTGTTGCCTTAAACCTGAATGAAACTGCACCTTCTGAAGAATGCTCAGTATTCAGAGTTAATATTAGAAATGATAAGGAAAAGATCAAGGAATTTCAGAAAACAATAAAACAATTAAAGAAGGAGAAGGTGCAGATAGAAAAGTGGAATGCTCGCCAGAAAGAAAGGATTCAAGGTCTTAAAAAGAAGAAGAAACAACAAAGGGAATTGCTTAAAGAACTCAGGGAGATTAATTTCAGACTCTACTAGCACAATGTTGTGCGAACCACAAAGCTTAAGCAGAAAAACACCAAAGCCATTGTTGTGATTATATCCTAAAGGTAACATGGAGAATTGTTACAATCATGTTTAAATGTTTTCCAGAAAATATGGCAAATCCTACTCGTTTTGGTCAATGAAATGCTAAGACTTTGATCTATTTTACAGAATCAAACAAAATTCCTATTTTGTAGAGTCAAATGTAATGCTGGCAATATTTGCTATATCAAGTTGTTGAGCTGTGATCTATTTTGGGGTAGTAGAAGCTCTTTTTGGGTGAAATACCTTAGGAGTTAGATACTTTTCGATTCTAGTCATTAAAGGCTATATATATGATAGGATCTGGAAGTTTTATAGATAGTTTAAATAGACAAAAGAAAAACCATGTTTGGGTCGAAAATTTGGAGATCCAGAGAACCATTTTGTGGAACTCATTGTAAAAGGCATTTATGTTCAATTGACACTTAATAGCAAAGGCATATGGATGGTTAGACCTTATTTTTTCTACTTTTTTATTTCTTTATTCATGCTTGAATTTATTATTCAGATTGCAATGCATTTTGATTCTTGACTGTTAATTTATACAGTGAAAATTTTGTTGTAGAGATAATTTTCAAGTTATGATATCAAGATGATAGTCTTGTTTCTTTATGATATAATGAGACGAGAAATCTTGTGAAGTTGACAAATCGAAGACTTCATCTTCCTTTTTCTTAAATTGGTTTAGTCCATCTATGTGTCTACCTATTATTCAACCAGTGCGATATGCTATGTTTTGATCTTGATTTTCATGTCATGCTGTAATCTTGACCCAGTTTTCAACCACCCTACAAAAACCAAATCATAAAATCTTAAAAATACTTTGCAATAAATGAATGATGCCTTAGCTTGTCCTCTCACAGTCAAGTGCAACTTTAGGGACTAACGTTTTTGGCGTCATTGTCGGGGATGAAGAAACGAAGATATCTTCCCTGGGAAACGACAAGTTTAGATTCAGATCTTGATGGTGAACAAGATTTTGAACATTATCTAAAGACTGTGATTATTCACCTGGTGACTCCTTTGTGGTAATTCTGGCTCCTAAAAGAGAAGGTAAAGGACCCAAAATTCCTTTAAATCCTCCATCATCTAGTAAGAGACTAGTAACCAGGAGAAATCTAGATCCTGAGCCTGTAGTAGCAGTGCCAGATCCTAAAAAGATACTAAGAAAACCTAAAGTTCTTTCTGGTCAGTCTTCACTTTCAAAAGGGAAATTATCTTCAGAAAATTCTCAAGCAAAATCTTCTAAAATCATCAAAACCAAATCAAATGAAGATTTGAAACCCGAAAGTGAAATTAAGCTTGTTGTTGAGTTTGATATAGTTTCATTCCCTTCAAACGTTTTAGAATTAAATCAAGAACAAAAGAAGTTGCTTATTGAACTCATTAAACAGAAATATCCAGACTTCTTGCCTATAACTGAAAATTCAAGAGGTCCCAGCATAGGTATTAAGAGTGAATCAGAGACACCTTTGTCATCTTTTGAATCTTTCTCATCTAAATATTTTAGATCACATTATTTTTCTCTTGAGAATCCTCTGTTTCTCAACCCATTAGTTGATCATAGTCCAGAAGAGAAATCTCGATCTACTAAAAATCAAGACTCAGTGATAGTACATATAAGTTGTAATACACAAGGGACCCTTTCACCTATAGCATCACCAATCTTTCTCACTCCCAAAGCTCTAAACACAACTAATATGGCCGCAGACAGAATGGACCAAATAATTGCAGCTAAGTATGCTCCCTTGGTACTTCCACAAGTCATGTATGCTTTTCCACCAAATGATTATATGAGATATTTTCCCAGATTTAATGGAGATGGATCAGTTACTGCTGAAGAGCATTTGAGTTTGTTTTATAGTTTCACAGACAATTTCAATGTAGAGCATGCTAATGTGTGGATGATATTATTCGTACAGATTTTAAAAGGGGAAGCAAGAAAGTGGTTCAGAAGTTTGCCTGCTAATTCAATAGCTGATATTGTAGCTTTAGATGAGGCCTTTCTCAATCATTGGGCAGATAAAAAATATTTTCAATACTACATTACTAAATTCGGTGCTTTAAGGAGGAAACAAGGTGAATCAATACCTAATTTTACCAAAAGGTTCAACCAGATGTATGGTAAAATTCCAGAGGAGATAAAACCTTCAGAGACATCAACTAAAATCACTTTTGCCAATGCATTCAATGCTGAATTTTCCTTGTTTCTTAGGGAAAGAAGAACCACTACCCTCAGCCTGATGCAAGATGCAACTATTGAGGTAGAATCAAACATATTAGCAGCAGACAAATTGAAGTTCAGAAGTGACAGAGATAGAAAAAATCAAAAGGAAGAGTTGCCTTCATCTTCTAATTCAGCATCTGATACTAAAATGGATGAAGTGGCTAAGATGTTGAAAACTCTGACATCTGAAATGGCAAGGTTGAAGATGGAACAAAAACAATCCAATAGACCTGCATAGGAGGGCGGTTACAGAAATCCAAATCAGTTCAGGAGAACAAACAATGTACCTCAAATCTTACCAAGAGAAAGAAAAAACCAAGATGACCAAAAGGTGTTACCTCCTTTTCAGAATAATGCAGTAGATGAGGAGGAAGATGAGGATGATACAGAAGAAGACCCTGTAGTTCATTGGAATGATTATGAATCATCTCCTCTACATGTGACACAGCAGGAATATGAAGATGCTTTGATTTCAAATTAGTTTGAGGAAGGGGATGGAGATGAGATTGTCCAACAGGAACCTAAAGGGAAAAAATACAATCTCAGATCTGGTTCCTAGAAACCTAAAGTAGATCCACCTATTTCTACAAAGAAATCCAGTACTCCAATTAAGACAGGGGCAATCAAAGGTGTTCCCAATGTCTAAGGTGATCAACCATTGAAGCAAACTTTTAAGGATAACACTACTGATATAAGGGAACTAGATAAAAATGTTTTTGTTTTCAATTTAGAACATGAAATCAAGAAAATCAAGATTCCAGTACCATTATTAGAACTTCTGAAAACAGAACCCTTCAGAAAAAGTGTCCTTAAGGCTTTGCAGGCTCCAACTCATGTCACCTTTTCAGATACAGTCAACCTTGAAGATGAAAACCCTGCCATTACTATTGGACCTGACATTGAAGACATAATTGATGCCTCTCCACCATTTCACATTTCACTAAATATCCATGACAATATATTGCACAATTTCTTAATGGATTCTAGTGCTTCACATAATGTCATGCCTAAGGTGGTGATGAAAGAATTAGGGTTGGACATTACTAGACCATATCATGATCTCTATTCTTTTGACTCCAAGAAAGTCAAATGTCTTGGACTTATGAAAGATGTGGTTGTAACTCTTTCCCAATTACCTATGAAAAGTGTGGTATTAGATGTTATCGTGGCTGACATACCACCAAAATTTGGAATGCTTCTTTCGAGATCTTGGGCTAAGAAGGTAGGTGGCACTCTGCAGATAGACCTTAGCTATGCAACCATACCTATTTTTGGTGGGGAACAACGAAGATTATACAGAGAAGTCTGATTGGCATATTTGGTAAGTGATCACGATAATCCCACTAATCATCCTATATATGTTGTAGAAGATGATCTAGGTTCTTCTATTGTTCATATGAATGAGGAAATGACAGAAGTATCAGTCAGAAAGTCAACAACTGCAGTGGGAGATAGTGAAGACAATTTTGTTTGGAAAATGTATTTTGGCAGGGCTTGTTCTAAAGAAGGTTCTGGAGCTGGTATTCTCTTCATTTCCCCTACCAAGGAGGTTATTCCTATGTCATATAAACTTGAATTTAACACCACTAATAACATCAGTGAGTATGAAGCTTTGGTGTTAGGTTTGAAAGCTGCAAGAGATATGGGTATAGATAAGTTGTCTGTTTTTGGAGATTCCAAACTTATTGTTCACCAGGTCAGGAATATATATCAAACCAAACAATAAAGATTGAAACAATACATAAATGAGGTGTGGGATTATGTGGATAATTTCTTCTTGGCATTCAATATTACTTTTGTTCACATGGATTTAAATTAGCAGGCTGACTCTTTGGCATTTGCAGCAAGCAACTTTAAAACTCCAATGTTTCCTAATCTGAATTTTGAAGTTGAAGTTAGACACGGACCCTCAATTCTAGAAAATATAAAACATTGGCAGGTTTTTAAAGACGATGAGGAAATTCAGATATTTTTGAAAACCATTGAAGAGTTTTCTAACATTTCAATTGATTGAAATGACGAAGATGCAGAAGCAGAAATACACACCGCATAAGTTCTTTACGATATTATTGTTGGTCACAAAATTATTGAACTAAAGACAAACCATCTGCCCAAGGGTTTGGTTCCATTAGAAAGGTTGTTCGATCATAATGATGTTTCCAGGAAGGTTGTTATCCAAACAGAAGAAACAGATGTGGAAGACTGTGACATTAGTCCAGATGCAAATCCCAGGTTGGTAAAGGTATCTAGGAAACTATCACAAAAACATAAAGAAGCATATGTTGAACTAATGAAACAATACTCAGATATATTTTCCTGGTCTTATGAAGATCTGAAAGTGTTTGATATAGAGATTATTCAGCACAAAATTCCTCTGAAACCTGGATCAAAACCCGTTAAGCAGAAATTCAGGCAATTTAATCCTTTACTGTTACCTATAATAGAAAAGGAGTTGAAAGGGCTACTAGAAGCAAAAATCATAGCCACTAAGATACTCAGAATGGAGAGATAAGGCTCTGTGTAGACTTTCGGAATCTAAACAGGTGCTCTCTGAAAGACAATTATCCATTACCAAAAATGGATTATATCTTACAAAAAGTTGTTAGTGCAAAGAGAATTTCTATGCTTGATGGATATTCAGGGTACAATCAAATATCAGTAATGGAAGAGGACAAAAATAAAACAACTTTTACCACTCCCTGGGGCACCTTTATGTACAAAAAGATGCCTTTCGGGTTGATGAACGTTGGAGATACATTTCAAAGGGCTATGGACATAGCTTTCATTGGGGAGAAAGATAGGTTTGTGGTTATTTACCTTGATGACATCACTATATTTTCAGCATCCGATGAAGAACATTTACAGCACTTGAAGCAGACCTTTGAGAAATGCAGGAGGTACGGCATATCACTTAATCCCAAAAAATCACATTTTTCCATGGAGGAAGGAAAGCTTCTTGGACACATCGTTTCGCCCAAAGGAATTAAAATAGATCTAGAAAGAGTAAAGGCTATTCAACTAATTGACATTCTGAGAAATAAAAAGTCCATTCAGTCCTTCATTGGTAAGATTAATTTTTTAAGGAGGTTTATACCTAACTTTGCAGAGATTGTCAAATACATCACTGACATGTTGAAAAAGGATGCAGAAATTAAGTGGATACAGGAAGCAAGAGAATCCTTCGAAACGATCAAACAGGCTATTGTTCAGGAACCTATTCTAACTAGCCCAGATTTTTCTAAAGAGTTCATGACTTTTTCATTTTCATCAGAAAATACCATAGCTATTGTTCTTCTGCAAAGAAATGAGCAAGGCCACGAGTAGCCTATCTCCTTCTTTAGAAAAAATCTTAGGGACTCTGAATTGAAGTATGATCTAAT
This sequence comes from Picea engelmannii, assembly GCA_009831015.1. Taxonomy (NCBI): domain Eukaryota; kingdom Viridiplantae; phylum Streptophyta; class Pinopsida; order Pinales; family Pinaceae; genus Picea; species Picea engelmannii. Next base: position 604,814 of record ML779080.1, on the reverse strand, counting down.
AGAAAAATAGGCCTATGCCTTAGTGAAGGCCTTAAAATCTTTCAGAGTGTATATTCTTCAATAAAAAATTACATCTTATGTCCCAAGCAGTGTAGTCAAAGAAATATTGGTTCAGCTTGATTGTGAAGGTAAGCGAGGGAAATGGATAACCAAAATACTAGAATATGATCTCATCATAAATCCTACTCAACTGATAAAGGGACAAGGCCTCGCCAAATTAATAACAAAATCCAATTGCAAATCAATTGGATTATATCATCTTTCCTACATGACACAAGACTCTTCTGTCCAGATTGAAGAATTTGATTTACAAATAAACAACAAGTATGTTTCTTTAGAATGGTACAAAGACATCATATTTTTTTTGTTGAATTTTCAATCTCCCCCAGAGTTGGATAAATCAAAATACAGATCATTAAAGTTGAGAGATATAAATTATTGTATTGTTGATCAGACCCTGTTTTGGAAGGACCCCAACGGTTTTCTATTGAGGTGTGTGGATGAAAAGGAAGCTAAACAAATCTTTCAAGATCTGCATCACAGTGTCTACGGAGGCCATCATCATTGGAAGGCTACTACCTTCAAAATTCTAAGAGTAGGCTATTATTGGCCAATTCTATTCTCAGATATTTTTTCTCAAGTAAGGGCATGTGAACCTTGTCAGAAATTTGTTGGGAAGTAGAAACTTATACGTCTACCTCTGAAACCAATCATCGCCCATGGACCATTTCAACAGTGGGGATTATATTTCATCAGAGAGATTAATCCTACCTCCTCAGGACAACATAGATGGATTCTTACAGCTACGGATTATTTTACGAAGTGGATAGAAGCAATTCCAACTTGGAATACCACTGACAAGGTAATCATGGAATTCCTAGAGGGATGTATTTTCTCCAGGTTTGGATGTCCTAAAAAACTGGTCACTGATAATGCACAAGATTTTAAGTCGAATTCCATGATTGAATTCTATAATAAATATAATATCAAATTGGTTCATTCTACTCCCTACTACCCCCATGGGAATGGATTGGCTAAATCTTCCAATAAGACACTGATAAGAATTATCAAAAAATTACTGGCAGAAACTAAAAAATCATGGGATTCCAAGTTAAAGTTTGCTCTCTAGGCTGATCGTATTAGCAACAAGAAGGCTATTGGGACATCTCCCTTCCAGATGGTATATGGGACAGAAGATATCCTTCCAACTCAATTGGGCCTGCTAGTCTTAAAGTTTCTGCAAGAAGAATAGAAAGAACCCAATGATGTCCAAAGAAGAATTTTTCAGCTGATTGAAGTTCAACAGGTCAGAGAACAGGTTAACCAGAACAAAATCAAAACAAAATCAAGGCCACATTCGATAAAGGAACTAAGAAATATGTTTTCAATGAAGGGGATTTGATGTTGAGATTGGACGCCAGGAGAGAGGATAAAGAAAAACATGGAAAGTTCAATAATCTATGATATGGTCGTTTCAGGATAGCCAAGGTAATGAACAATAACACTTTTCTCCTACATAATTTAGACAACACTGAAATTTTTGGGGGCCCAGTGAATGGGAAGTTCTTGAAGCACTATTTCATCTAAAGGCTCATCAGGTCAAAGTTAGTACAATAGGTTTTCTTTTCAATAAAGACTCCATATACCCAATGGACTTGTTTTTACAGTTATGCTGAGAATAAAAGACTGACAGTCGTAGGGGAATCGATGAATCAAAGATAAAGGAAAGGCAATGGTTTGCAGTTCTTGGAGTTTAGTATCAAAACTCCATCCCCAAAAGGAGCCAATGTTAGTCTCTAATTTTGTCTTGGTTTAGTGAGAAACCCTTGTCCTAAACCCTCCTTACCTATTCTTCATTTTTCTATTTTCAGTCGATTTCAATTTTTCGATTTTGGTATTTTGTGGTTTGAATTACAGTGTTTGATAATTTATTTAAGTTTGATTTTGAAAACACATTGTTTAAAATTGAGGTGTCTCCTTTTATGTCATTTGAATTTCAATTTTCAAGTTTTGCTAAGTTGTTAAACGTGCTATGGGAATAAGCCTATTCCCGTAGCGCCAAATAATCATTCCATGATATGCGCCTGCCATCCCAATTTCATTTTGATGACATGAATCATGGATTGAGAGTTTGCATGAATCCATGAAATCTTGGCAATCATTTCCAAATCCTACGGTTTCAGAATCTAATTGTTGTGTACGCGCGCAGGACTCATTTCAAATTACCCATTGCTTGATGATCATTATATGTTACTTGTTCGAGTTGGCTTATTTCAGGCTTGCAGTGAGGAATGCGGGTATCCATTCAAAGAAACAGTATACATTAACAATTGCAGGTGTCAAATTTGGAACCCAAGGACGACAATTGCAGAATTGTGTTTGATGGCACCAAAGAGGAGCGGACAGATTGCCAGAATAGAACCAGAAGGTGCCGAACTTCTTGAAGCCTATCCTCAGATGGCTCAAAGGTTCAGAGACGCCGGATGGTTTGATTTTCTCTCCACTTTTTAGGGTTACGATGAGCAGGTTTCCATGGAGTTTGCTCTAATTTTCGATGGTCATGAGGTCAAAATAGGTAAGATGTTGATTCTAGTGACAGAGCAGACTATCACAAAGGCTTGTAGGTTCGTGGTTGGAGGGGAAAGATGGTGGAAGAAAGAGTACGTGGTTACTGAATTTGTAAATCAACTCCTCCTTCCAAATAAGAAGAATCCAGATTGGAGAAGGGGAATACCTCGCAGCTGGGTTCGACCCGAATGGCACACTGCTCTGGTCGTGATTCACAGGTACATCACCTACGAAGGAAGGTTTTCATTGGTCTATATCTACCATATCATAATACTAATGCACTTAAATGGTGATTACCCTTTAAATCTCCCTTATTTTCTGCTTAAAATCTTGACAAAGATGTCCAAGAAAGTGTAGTCACTTTCTACCAATGATAAAAGCAGTATTTTCCATCAAGTTCTGATTAAAACCCTAGTCATGTCTTCTTTGAACGAATTACAAAAGCCCTGGAGATGGCTCACACAATCCTTAAACCCTATCACTCAATCCAATAAGTAGAAGAAAGGCAAAGGGAGGAAGACCATCACACAGAGCCGAGATATGTCTGATGAAAACCCTGTGAAAGATGAGTCTTCTAATATCAAGGTGACTAGGAGGAGAAGAAGTAAAAGACCTAGATGGGAGCCCAAAATTGAAACGTTTCCTGAGGAATATGCTAAAGGGGAAATAGATTCAGATAATAATCTTGTTTCTCAAACTACAATCAAGCTTGAAATGCCATCAACCAGCAAAATAAGTGCTGCAACCAAAGGGAAAAAGGTTAAAGATGTGTGTGTATCACAGAAACCTCGAAGAAATTCGACTAGGGTTACCAACAGGTATAGGTTGAATTCAAAGGCAATGTTCAATCTATCAATCAAAGAATAAAACACCATAATCATAGAAGATGATTCTAAGAATGATGAAGCAAGTACAAGGAAAAGGGAAAAAAGGACCCCATTGCCCAAGAAATCTGTCATCAAAGGAAAAAGAATACTTACACCACCTACAGGCCCTATAAAAAGAGCCTCAACTAGATTAGCAAAATCTAAAGAGATGGCTAAAGGAATCAGTGAATTCCCTGAAGAAAAACAGGATTACTTGGAAGACTCAAATCACATACCAGATGTACCTGGAGCTTTAGATTCATCAACTTCCGAGGAAGACCATAGCTCAGAATTAGTCTCAAAGTACCAGGTTAAAGCCAAGGAACCTAGTGTTGCCTTAAACCTGAATGAAACTACACCTTCTGAAGAATGCTCAAGATTCAGAGTTAAGATTAGAACTGATAAGGAAAAGATCAAGGAATTTCATAAAACAATAAAACAATTAAAGAAGGAGAACGCGCAGATAGAACAGTGGAATGCTCGCCAGCAAGAAAGGATTCAAGGTCTTAAAAAGAAGAAGAAACAAGAAAGGGCATTGCTTAAAGAACTCAGGGAGATTAATTTCAGACTCTACTGGCACAATGTTGTGCTAACCACAAAGCTTAAGCAGAAAAACGCCAAAGCCACTACTGTGATTATATCCTAAAGGTAACATGGAGAATTGTTATAATCATGTTTAAATGTTTTCCAAGAAATATGGCAAAGCCTACTCGTTTTGGTCAATGAAATGCTAAGACTTCGATCTGTTTTACAGAATCAAACAAAATTCCTATTTTGTAGAGTCAAATGTAATGCTGGCAATATTTGCTATATCAAGTTGTTGAGCTTTGATCTATTTTGGGGTAGTAGAAGCTCTTTTTGGGTGAAATACCTTAGGAGCTAGATACTTTTCGATTCTAGTCATTAAAGGTTGTACTAGATGATAGGATCTGGAAGTTTTATAGATAGTTTAAATAGACAGAAGAAAAACCATGTTTGGGTCGAAAATTTGGAGATCCAGAGAACATTTTTGTGGAACTCATTGTAAAAGGAATTTATGTTCAATTGACACTTAATAGCAAAGGCATATGGATGGTTAGACCTTATTTTTTCTACTCTGTTATTTCTTTATTCGTGCTTGAATTTATTATTCAGATTGCAATGCATTTTGATTCTTGACTGTTAATTTATACAGTGAAAATTTTGTTGTAGAGATAATTTTCAAGTTATGATATCAAGCTGATAGTCTTGTTTCTTTATGATATAATGAGACGAGAACTCTTGTGAAGTTGAAAAATTGAAGACTTCATCTTCCTTTTTCTTAAATTGGTTTAGTCCATCTATGTGTCTACCTATTATTCAGCCAGTGGGATATGCTATGTTTTGATCTTGATTTTCATGTCATGCTGTAATCTTGACCTAGTTTTCAACCACCCTACAAAAACCAAATCATAAACCTTAAAAATACTTTGCAATAAACGAATGATGCCCTAGATTGTCCTCTCACAGTCAAGTGGAACTTTAGGGACTAACAGGTACATTCCATACAGAGCCTCCATATGATGAGAATACACCTTGAATCGATTTCGATAAAGTAATTCTTGTGCTCTTGTGGGAAAAAAGAAAGGGAAATCCCATATATGAATAGAAAGATAACAATTCATGGCTTGGCCCTTACATCATCAAGAAGAAGTCTGACAGAGAAAGTTACTATCTGACAACATTATATGGGAGAAAGATGCCACTACCAGTAGTTGGGTCTCTTCTCCAACCTCACATCTAGGTCACATGACTTCTCTAGGGCCCGTGCCCTAGGTAAGTAGGCAATTCATATTGATTCCATTCATTTTCATATTGATTTTGCATACTATTTTAGATGCATTTCATTTTCATATTGATGTCATGCTTAGTTTATAATTTTTTGAAAAAATGTCAAAATTTTATTTTTCTAGTTAGTGGGTTTTGATTATGATCATATGAGAACAAGGATGAGTAGGCCATCTTGCAGTTGACAGTTTGATGTTTCCTTGCAGGAACAGGTCTACCAGGAGATGTTGTGGTTCTCATTCATTCTACGATGAGCACATGTCCCCAAGTAGGAGCCAGATGTTATCCCCATTTTTTGGATAACTAAGGAGATGATGTCTTAAGGCCCTTAGGTTGTAGATATGGAGTGCCAAGAGACTCCATGACCAGTAGTACCCTTTTCACAGAAGGAAAACCCACTCACCATCATATATGGTAACAGGTTTGCAGATGGAATCCACCACACCAGTTGGCTTCCAGAAGGTAGTGGGGCTTGCTCCATGAGGTACAAGTCATTATTATGATGAGAATTGATTCAATATTCAAGCCATTTTATTATTTTGTATCTTAAATTTCTCTATATTTCATGATATATGCTTGGACATTATGCCTTTTTTCCTTGCTTCACCTTGGTGGTTAACATTGTGCCCTAGTAAGTGGTCTTCTTTGGGAATGGGTTTTCTACTAGGAACTCCCTTAATGAGACATCATACCATTCCTGACCATAATTACCACTTTCCATATGTATTCCCCTCCATTTCCTTATCTCTTGGGATTTTAGGGTGTATTGACCCAAGAAGGGGTTCTCCCTCATTATACGGGAAGAAGGGGATAAAGGCCCAAAGGGGTTGGTGTTGGGTAAAAGATAAAATACTAATATAAACCTTCAAGATTCTTCTCCTAGGGATCACCCAAGAAATAAATGAAACACTTATATTTGAGTAAAGAGGATCCACAATATAATAAAGAATGCTTGAAAGTTTATTTGAAGGATAGTAGGTCTCATCACGAGCCGAACTATCACGTCCATGGATATCTAGTGGTATGAAATTGTCATCATTTGGTCACCAAACTAGGGTAATGTCTCTCAGTTTCATGGATGAGAGAAAGGGGGTCTCATCATGAGCCATCCTTCTCATTTCCATTAGGTGTTTTTGGGTGACATTTCCATCACATGGTCACCATGCCAGGGAAGTGACCTTCAACCTCTCCTTATTCTATATTGAAATAAAATAAAGAAATTCAGATAAAAGGAAATTGATGGGATTGGAAAAAGTGCATTGCGGATGAAGGTACCACACACCCTCTACAAAGGCACCCATGAATGAGACACTACAACCCCTTGTATGTCATGATTTGTTGGCTTTTCCTTTTATCTAATTAGTCTTCTTCTACAGGTCTTGAGGAATCCTTCTGGGGTATTTTGTTCCTCATTGACCCTTACAATTTGACCCTAGTTCATAACTAAGAAGCTTCCCAACAAAATCCCTTAGAGACTATCGGCCCCTATGGTAACCCGGAAGGCAACGTAGTGCACAAAGTGCACTGTGCTGTCTCACCCGAGATAGCTCTATGGGTGGCTGGAATACTCAGGTGTTTGCAACCTGAGATTGAGTGAGATCTGTGTTTTTACATCGTAACCTTTATTCAGTCCATTTAACATCTTGTTATAACAATTATTTTATGCATGCAAGTAAAATACCATATCTCTATAGTTAATTCATTCGTTCAACATTCACCAACTAATCAGACACAAATACACATTCATACAGTCATAGAAGATAGTTCTACCATGGTTCACCCCCTCATGGGCTACGTCCACAAAGATTTGGCTCTCAAGTTATTATTATAGTTTATAAATATATCACGTCGCACGTGGTTACAGTCTTAGTTCCTCCTATATCCCACAAGATCCTTGAACCCTGGGAGGCTGACTAGATTGCACCAGGATCCTCATCCTGCGATCTAACCCTTAGGATAGAGTCTCTCACTCCTCCATTAGATCACCATATTAATGGGCCATCCAGCTCTTATAGTTCTCTCTCTTCTTGTCATTGGCTCTCTCTCCCTCTCTCTGTGTCTCTCCTCTCTCCTAAGTGCTACTTATTTATATTTTCATCTCACCAACCATTACAATGAATTACAAAAACCCTAACCCTAGCATCATTAGGTCTTCCATGCATGTGTGCATGCTGCTTTTCCTTGAAGCTATATTTTTTCTCCTGCATTATTCTTTTCCAAAAATAGCCTTTCTTTCTGATTCGGTCTGCATCCAACAGGCCCCCAACACTGACATGTGGCTCATCCCGAGCTATCTAAACCTTGTGTGCTTCCTTGATCTCTCTTGCGATCACCTAGAACTTCTCTGTGAGATCCTTTTCTTGTGTTTGGGCCTGTGTGGTATTCTCTTTGAGTGTGTCCAATACCTGCACTACAATATTGTCAATGATCATCTCTGTGCACTCTGCCTAAGTTTGTGCCATGCTCTTCTTTGTCTCTTCCACTTTCACAATGACCTCTGTTGCCCGCTCCTGGAGCAGTTCCATTTGAGATTGACACTCATTCTTATATGTCTGTGCGACTATGAGTTCTACATGTAGTTTCTTCATATCATGTTCTCCTTTGAAGCACTCTGTGATCGGAATTTTCTTATGCCTCTTGTTGAGGTCCTAGATAGTTGCGCTTATCCTTTCTTCTTCCCGGTCCCACTGTTGGACCTATTGATCCTCTTCCATATTCATTCATAGTTGTGATGCCTTCTTGAACAAGTCGAGTGCCATGTGAACTTCTCATTCTATATTCTTTATCTGCATTTTTGCCTCCTACTTCCTCTACTCCTTCACTTCTGGTGGAGTGGTAGGTAGAAGTTGTTCTCGGAGGTGCTCAATCTCCTATCTGTATTGATCGATTGTCTACACAATATGATCAATATTCTACGTCACTGTGAGTTATGTCATCTGCGTTCTCTTTGGGATTTTCTCATAGGCTACGGCCAATTCCTTCTCCAACCTATCCACACAGTATCTTTCATCTTTGGTCTAAATCTTATCCTGCTCGAGTACCAATTCTAGCTCATCCTTATTATCCCTTTGTTTGATTCTATTCCTCTACGTCTATGCGTGCGCATGAGTGTACCTCCTATGCGATGTTGACTTGCATATTATACAAGGCCTTGGTTGGTATATGCATCATTGCCAACTGTATTTGGGAAAAATCCTTCAGGGGTGTCTGCCCCACAATTTCATCCATGCACAGCATGTTGGGTGTGACATGAAATGTTGAGCTCGACTGTGCTATCATCTGGATCCTATCCTGCTCACTTGATCCAGCCTTGCCTCTTATCTGAGATGTTGATGGGACCATTCCTACACTTTTGTCAGCTATCTGTGCTTCTCTGAGTTTATGAAGGATCTACCGTATGCATTCCAACTCCTCCTCAATCTTGTCCCTTTGTTGTTGATCATTGTCAAAATCCTCCAATGTGTGATCTTGGACCATTTGGGCCACAAGGTCTGCATCATCCTCTGTTATCGTATATTCTGGGGGTGTTTTGTGTGCCTTAGATTTCTTGCACGCACCCCATGTTTGGATGACTAGCCTCTTCGTCTAGCCTTGCTCCTCCTGAGTAGCACTCAAGGTGGTTCCATGTGTTGCCTCAGTTTTTTTCTCCTGTACGTGTGGCACCTGGGTGTTGTTCTTATTCCCCTCCTGGGTGCCTTTCTTGGACACCCCCCCTTTGTTATGTTGTTCCTTGTTATGAACTATCCTTGGATTCTTGGGCACTGTTATCTCTTCTGTAGGTGTTTGTTCCTTCCCTGCCTCCGTATCCATATCTGGGAGAATTTCTTGATTTAGGACTGGAATCCTCCATTCATCATTCCAATCCTTGATGGTCATCTCTATGTCCTCCTCCTTAATGCAATAGTACAGTTGTAGCCACTGGTTGTTGGCATCCTTCCATACTTGGTTCCGCATTGCATGCCTAGTCACTTTGAAGTTGGTTATTCCTTGATAATGTGTGATCATTTCTGTTAGCACTCTGTAATTTTCCCAAGGCTACGGAGGCAATCATAGAGGCAACATCAAAACCACTTAGACTCTTGGATATAGCCCTCCAAGACTCAGAGATGGATCTCTCTGTCAAATTTAGATTTGTTTGAAATAGGATATTAGGCTAGTTATGCAGAATAGGTTATGTTCTTGGAGTTTTCTGTAGATTGGCTAAAAAAGGTTTCACGCTTCCATTGGGCTATCGGGTCTGTTCATAAGATAGAGATCAAAGAACAATTTATAAGAAGTCTTTTCACAGGGCAAGATAATGAAACTATTGGATTATTTGGGAATAAGCGATGGATTAGTAGAAAAAGGTGAGATTATCAATCACATTGAATAAGCAACTAAGAATTTCTTCACTATAACATCAGAAGACAAACATCTAGATTTTTTAAAAGTCAGAAAACAGGGTATGCACAGATAAATCTTGTAACTTTAACTCCTTTTAAAAGATTAGACAGACAACACAATGATAAAAAAGGTATATACACATTCAACGACGAGGGAAAACTTCACCAATAGCTAACATACAGGAATCTTGTGAAACATTTCTTTATATTTCTGGAAAATCTCTTGATAGAAGTTACAGTGCTCCCAGCCTGCCTAGGCGTGAGATCAACAACATTTTACATTTAAAATCCTATGAATAAATAGGGGAGATGCCCCAACAAGTTGTGTGATTCGGATTTAACCACCTTGACCAAAAATAGCCACAAATCCCCCAAAATCTGGAACTGTCTGCCATGAAAGACGGGCCTAATTTCTGCAAAAAAGGGGTCTGAACAGACATTTTTTTCTCTTCAACACTAACACCTGGGAAAACAATGAAGGAGGTTACTATATATGGGCATGTTATGGACAAAAACCTCCTTCGGTTTCTCCAAATTCGCCTCCATCTGGCCGTAACAACTCCCGCAAAATCAGGACTGTAACGGAAAAATGAAAATCTGGAAAAAAGGGTCTCAAAGATGGCTTTGATTCTTCCTGCTCGTGGCACCTGTAACAACACTGATAGATGTTTTTGTTCTTCATCTTGTTATGGAGAAAAAACTCTCTCAGTTTCTTAAAATTCGCTTTCGTTCGCCCAGAATAGACTTCATAAGATGACATACTGAACAGAAAAAAATGGGCAAAAAATGAGAAAAGTGATTTTTTTGGGGGGATGGGTGGTATTCCGGACCCCCCCCTAAGGTGGTAAGCGG
>ML779080.1:528828-583821 GCA_009831015.1 Picea engelmannii | reverse complement strand
TTAAAAGCAGAACAGTCAAGGGGGTCCGCAATCCACTGTCATTCGTTGATCTATGTGCCGCTAGATCGATCGTCGATCTAAGCGCGTTCTTTATTCTCCAAGTGAGAATGTAGTATATGAGGAATAACTTAGGCTTAATGACCTTTTTGAGGGTCTGGTGCATTGCTTCCCTTGCTTTTGTCACCATGGGGTTAGGAAAAAACCACTCAGCATCAAAAATCATGAATTTTCCTTTTCCTTTCCTTTCCTTGAAACTAATTTGCAAAAATGAAATATTACTTTCAAGCCGAAATACACCCAAAGTGAAAAAATTTCCAGTCACCATATGATACTATGAATTATAGGGTTATAACAATTTCCAATGTAACTTGCCAAGTATTGACGATTCTCTCCTATAGGTCTTTATAATATCATTATAATATGGTTGCATTCTCCTTTTTGTTCTTGGGATATGGTGTGCACCCCAGCGATAGGTAGCGTGTTGCATTGAAAGGCTTGGGTATTGTGCCAAAGAATGCATACATAGGCTCCTTCCATCCGATCAAAGTGATCAGGATGAGTGGCCATGAATAGTGAAACATTGTCCAAGAACAGATTCAACAAATATGGGGCCCAGCTAAGTGTGGTTCCCTCTGCACACTGTGATGTAGTTACGACAACCCCGACAGGGACTTCCTCCTTGCGACATTTCCTGACTAAATTGCATGCCATGATTTTTATGGCCATCCTTGTCATTGTGTCACTAATACGCTTGATTATGATTCTGCATGACCCCCTTTCTATACCATATTTTTTCTTCATTTCCTTGGCTAGTGCCTTCTCCTTAGCTTTGTCATCCAAGAACTGCGTGTGTTCCTCCCACCGTGATGGCAACCCTGTGATGTGTGTAATGAGCTCTACATCTATTAAGAAGATATTTTCTAGCCATAGGTATCCTCCATGGGTGACTTCCATCAGCTGCTTGATGTAGTTGTTTACGTATTGGCCTCTCCCAAAGTGTGACATGTCCAACAAGTCTAGAATCCCAGTTTTGGCCACTCTGGTTGTGCACTAGACTAGTTGGTTAATAGGTTCACCAAAGTGCCCTATACCCACAATGTGTAGGTAAATGTTCTTGGAGAACTTTGGGAACTTTTCTGTGTCCGTCACGTCATGGTCTAAGTACCTCAATTTCTCTATGTGACCTAACATGTTACCTGCAATACGTACCCCTTCTGATATGCATGGAAAGACAATGGTTGTGGAGTCCTGCCTGCGTGGTGAACTTGGTAGTGCATGTTTTCCCTTCCATTGTGGTGGATGAATCAGGGTTCTATCCTCCATTGCTCGCTCTTCTGCATACTCATTTGGTCAACCGATGACATCTTCCATTGTGCCCTCCTGTGGATGTTCTGACATGGTTGTCTGAGATCTTTCCAGTGCAACTGTTTCTTCTTGGTTCAGGACCGTCCCATTAACTCTTGGGCCTTCCCCAAGGTTTTCAGTGTGTGAATGATTTCCTTCATCCTCAGCTTGTTGTCCCTATTCCCCTTCTGGTACATCAATGTCCATGCCCATTGGTGATGTCTGTTCCCATTGGGTCTCCTCCATGACAAGTGTGGGGCTTCCTGGTGTCATATCAGACGATGGGATTTTTTCCACATTAACGAATTCTGGAGGCTGAAGTGGTTGATGTTCGCTTCCCTATGCTTGCGGTGGTGATATGGATTTGCTTCAAGGTTGTTTGCCCATCTATCTCGATTCTCACTATTTGGGTGGTTCTATGGTGTTAAGGGTGGTGTCTGTCAATATTAGTGGCCTATGTTACCTTTACAACCTTATCTCTTGACTCTATATATTCTATGTCTTATTATTTTATCAATTGCACAATAACCTTCTCAATCCTGCATACTAGCTTATATAGGAATTGTGTGAAGCTTCTTGGATACGTTACCCAATTTGTGTTTAATTGAACTCGTGCTTCTCGTGTACTTTCCATTGATTTCCCTTATCGTCACCAATTGGCGCGATTAATGTGGCATCCCATAAATCATTTTTGTCATTTAATTTTGATAGACGTCGTCCGTTGGAGGTTATTTTTCATACCCTTTTTTCCTGTTGTTTCTACTTTCCTGTTGTTTCCTGCTTTGTAGTGATCATTGTCCTTTTCCTCCGTCATGCTAGAATTTCTGAGTGTGCACGATGCGTCTATTTTTACCTTTTGATATTTGGCGCGGTATCTCTTTTGTGTTTTTTTTTTTTGTTTTTTGCAAGTGACAGGAGTTCGACTGTCCCTATACAGATTCAGTCAGCTCCCATTAATCATCCCTCTAAGTTCTATTCCTCCTAAATCCTTCAACTATACATCTCCCCCATCTGTGACAGTCTTCAATTCATACGTTCCTAACCAATGCATTCTGAGTTTTCTTGGGTGTTGAATGGATTTAGTATCATATAGAAAGACTAAGTCTCCTTCCTTGAAATCCTTCCTCTTGATATGTCTGTCATGCCAAGATTTGTCCCTTGCTTTCTGGACTTCTTCGTGAAACCCTACTAGAATCCTATCTTCCTCCATGATCATCAATTGATTTAAACTTTCTTGTACTGGGCCTCGTTCTGTCATGTTTGTAATTGTTGCTATCCGCGGACTTGGTACCAAAAATTCTAATGGCACTATTGCTTCTTGTCCATACACCAATATGAATGGTGTTTGTCCTATCAATTTTTTGCTTGTGGTCCTGTATGCCCACAATACTGCTGGTATCTTTAGGTCCCATTCATCCATACTAACGTTCCAGGTCTTTGTCAGTGCATTTTCAAAAACTTTGTTAAAGGCTTCCACTGTTCCATTTGCTTGAGGGTGATATAGTGTATAGTTTTTATGATAAACTTCAAACTCCTCATTCATATACTTAATAGTGTTATTGATAAAGTGTGTTTCTTGGTCACTCATCAAAATCCTCAGGCAACCTAATCTAGTGATCACTTGCTCAAACAGGAAGTGTGATGTTGTCTCTACGTTGCAATCTATTACTGGTGTTGCTTCTTCCCATCTTGTTAGGTATTTTGTCATAGTGATAATGTACCTTTCTCCTAACCTTTTTGTCGGTGGGTTAACTGGTCCCACAAAATATATTTCCCATTTTTCAAATACCTGCAAAGTTACTTATGGTCGCAGAGGCATCTCGTCCCTTCTATTTGGTTTTCCAACCCTCTGACATACATCACATTTATGACAGTAGTACTTTGAGTCTTTGTGAATGATCAACCACCATAGTCCTGCACGCAATAAATTCTACACAGTAGCTTTTTCTACATAATGTCCTCCTACTATTCCCTTGTGGGGTTCTTCTAAGATACTTGGTCTTTCGTATTCTAGCACACATCTTCTCAAGATGTTATCTGCACCCATTTTGTATAAGTGTCCTGCAATTAACTGATAGTCTACAGCGTTGACTAACCGATTTTTCTTATGCATAGTGTTGTATTCCTATGGTGCAGTCCCTATACTCAAGTACTGGATGATGTCTGCGAATAATGCATCAGCTATCTGGACTGAAAAATAGTTGTGCATTGGGAAAATTGTCCTCTAGATTCGTAGGTTCCTCCTCATTAGTAATCCATGACAGGTGATCAGGTCCTGCATTCAAATTTCCTTGTTTGAATATCACTTCAAAGTCAAATTCTTGGAACAACAATAACCATCTACAAATCCTCCCACCCAACACTCGCTTGTTGATGAGGTATTTGAGCGCAAAATGGTCTGTGAACATCTTGAAATGTTTTCCCAATAAATAATGCCTGAAATTATGAAGCGTGTAGACCATAGCTAAGCCTTCCATCTCTATGGTGTTGTAGTTCTCTCCGATTCTGACAGTTTTATGCTAGCAAATGCTATAGGATGTACCAATTCTCCTCCTCCTGCCTGCACCAGAATAGCTCCAAGTTCTATGGATGATGCATCTACATGTACATGGAATGTATTTTCCCAATACATGAATACTAGGATTGGCGTGGTTACCATCTTCTATTTGAGGGTCTCCAGACCGTGTTGACAATCCTCATTTCATTGGAAATTTGTGTATTTCCTTAACAATTTCTCTATTGGAAAAATGATCTATGCATACCCCTTTATAAATTTCCTGTAGTATCTTGTGTGTCCCAATGTCACTCTCAATTGACAGACAGTTTTTGGTAGTGGCAGGTTAACAATTACTGCAATCTTGGCAGGATCTACTAGCAAGACTTACTTGCATACTATATGGCCCAATAGTATCCCAAAAGGTGTTCCAAAGATGCACTTCTTGATATTTAACGATATGTGAAACTTCCTGCATCTTTCTAACATCAGTCGTAAGACCTCTACATGGTCCTTCAATAGACTATAGACTGTCAAATCATCTAGGTATACTTCTAGAAACTGGTGGATAAACTCTTTAAATGTAGCTATGACTAATATGGAGAATATTGTTGGTGCTTTCTTTAGTCCAAACGACATGACTGTATACTGGTAGGATCCTCATTCTGTGGAAAAACTGGTCTTGTATCTGTCTTCTGATGTTATCTTGATCTGAAAGTATCCTGAGAATCCGTGAATGAATAAGCTTCTTGTCCTCCTACATTCTCCAAGACTTCATCTGTGAATGGGGTAGGGAACGGGTCATGTAGGCATGCATCGTTCAACTTCCTCAAGTCGAAACATATTCTTATCCCCCTTTGTTTCTTCTCCTGAAATACCATCAGTCTTATCCATTCAGATTCTTCTACATGTTTTATGATTCCAGCCTCCAACATCCTATCGATATTAGCTTTGACTTTTTACTTATAAATCGGGTTTAGTCTATATGGTCATTGTCTGATTGGTCTTTCCTCAGCTCTAACCGGTATCTTCATTTCGCCTATCTCTCCTTCTATGCCTTTCATTTATGTGAACGTTGTTGGGAACAGGTCATTGTACTTGCGCAGTAACTCTGTTATACTTTCCACTGTTTGCTCATCCCAATAGTCTCCATTGTTGGCCATTTTGGGATTCTCAACTGTCTCGATCTTGAATTTCTTCACCTTGATCAACACAACAATTACTTTTGATTCCAGAGGTGGACCTTCCACTTCTCTCTCACCTTCAACTTCCTCAATCTAAATATTGTGAGGGACATCTTCATCTGGTGCTTCTTCCTGCACATGGTATCATGAAAATAGTTATTTCACTGTCTATTTGTTTTGTTGTTGTTGTTCTGTTATGAGTTCAACTTCTGATTCCTTAATGAATATCACCCCTCTTACTTGTTTAAGTGTTGCATCTATGTTGGGGTTCTCATGCTCAAATGAGAAAGTGACTATAAAGTTATGTCGTAATAATTTCCGTCTCATAGTTCCTCTATGCAGTTCTTGGTCTATATACCAGTTTGTTGGGATTCCTTCTAAGGTGTGCACGAAATGGTGAAGCCATTCCTCCAGTGGTTTCATGTTCCATAGCATTCTTCACTTCTCCAAGTGTTCTATTGGTGCCCCCTATCCATCATATTTTGGTAGTTGGTTTCTTCCTTGTGTTGCACCAAACCTAATGTGCAATAATTGCTTACATTGGTACCCGTCCTTGACTGTTTCTTTGTGCACACCCCACCATCTCGCAGGTGTTGCCTTGAGTGATATATATAGGGATAAGAGCCTATGGTTTTATAACACTTCATATTCATACCATGTTAATAATGTTTCTAGGTCGTTCACCCCATGGAAGTTGGGAGGTTCCCTTATCTTCGTACCTAACCATCTTATTGCACGGTCTATTCTTACACATCTTCTGGTGGAGACTTTGTGTAACCTCTTCTACCAATTTTCTAATCATGTATCTGAGTCTAGCGTACATGAGGTGATGCTTTTCCAACTAAGTACCCCATCTGAATTTGGGTTTATGTAGTCTTTATCTCGCACATTTTTTTCTGTACAACTGATTAATTTCCTCCAGGTCCAAGCAAGTAGGCTCTATGAACCTTTCCCCTTCTGATGGGTCCAATGTCGCAATGACTCTGTATTTTCCTGACTCGAAGGTAATTTTCCATGTATTTAAATTTATTATGGCATGGTTATCAAACACACAATAAAAGACGATCAATGATGGGTAAGGTGTTGTGCCATCTACTATCTCGATCACTTCGAAGTCGGCTTTAGTCTGCACTCCATCTAGGTCTATTATCACTCATTTTAGTCTTCCAGTTGGTAGAACTCTATGTTTATTTGCTAGTTTCAGTTGAACCGATGAATATCCTAATGTGGGCTCTCCCATACATTGCCATGGCTTCTTGGGTAATATCTCCCATGTTGAAATATCCAATGTTGGCATTCATCCTGAATTCTCTATGTGTTCTTCTCCTTGTATGTATATGGTTGACTGTTTTCTTCTCTATCCTTCCTTATTCTTATATGTTATATATTCCTATCATATTTTGTAATATTTTAACAGAGGATGGATCATTTAGTAGTTTTATACATGATTGCAAAAATCCTTTAATCGTACTTACTTGTCCCAGGGGATGTGTTTCTTTGGTGTGATCCAATGATGGAGGCATATTGTACTCTAGTACTTCCTTACTATGTTGCATGGTTGATGTCAACACAATGTCTGGCTTTGGGAATTATTCTCTAGCTTGCTTGAATATCTCCTTCTCGTTCTACGCATCGCACTGCTTCCTTGGTTCGACATTCTTCTTCACCCATTGGTGTTTTACTAGCTCTTGTCGTACTGTGTCATTTCCTATTTTAGCTCCTACGTGTGTAACTATGTTGATGTTTCTTCCTTCATCCCTTGCTTCTACTGAAATCCACTGAACATTTTGATTGTTATGATTTATCTTCTCCTGGATATTCCCTAATAGCGTCGAGAATGCTTATGCGTCATGATCTGATGCTCAACAATACATCTAGGTCGCTAGTGGAAGAGGACATTCATGTTCCTAATTTCCTAGTTGTTGACAATTGTGACATACCACTGGTCCTATACCTCTTCCAAAGCCTCCTCTTGATCTTCCTCTACCTCTATATCCAGCTCGATCCCCTTGCGACATGTTATACTGAGGCGCCTGGTTATACTATGCGGTATTATAGTGTGGTTGTTTGGTATTGTAAAGTTGTTGAGAAATGTTATACTGTTATTGTGCATTGTTGTACGGGGATGGTACTTGATTAAACTAAGGTGCAGCTTGTCTGATCATCATTTATGACTACACCCTATATGCATCTGATGTTCTTTCCCTCATCAACTCCATGGTTTTGCAATCTTTGTCATCATGGCTTACTGACTTGCAAAAGATGCAATACGAGCTCTTTGGTATTGTCTGGTACTTCTACATCATTGGGCAGTGGTATGGGTCGTGACCATGTTTCTTACAAATTTCACACCATAGTCCTCTTATTGGTAATGGATTTGGCATTCCTGATGCCAGGTACTGCATGAATGTTAGACATTCGTTCTTATGGTGTCCTTATGTCCTACATGTGGTACACCAAAAGGCCTCTCTTTTGTCCTTTTTCTTGTCTTGGTTTAGCTGGAATGTTAAATTCTTCATATCTTTCTTTGGCTCCTCAATGGCTGGATCTGTCTTGTGATATTGGTTTTCTTCTAGTTGTAGGGATACTTGGAGATCCTTTGCTTGCGTCTGAAACTTTTGTTGTCATAGTGGATACTTCAAGTGTGGTAACATCGAATTGATGAAAAGATGCTTGTGTTGCATATCTTTCATGACATATTTTAGATTTCCATTTAGTTGTTTGAAGTTCTAGTCAATATCCCATACAGATTCTCCTGATTTTTGTTTGATCTCTAGCATTTTGTTCATGTATTGATCCGCTAAACTCAGCTTCTGGAACCCATTTATCAACAACTTCTTGATATCTCCAATCATTCTGGTGGTCCCTGGCGGGTTGTTTACATCTAGACTCGTATACCAATCCAATGTGCTATCTCTTAATGTGATAACTAACTGTGCAAGTTTAGTTTCTTCGTCTGTGATCTATTTTTCTTCCCAAATTTTTTCATAGATAAACATGTGCTTCTCTAGGTCCTCCGACGCTTCTCCTTTGAATTTTGGTAGCCTGATGGTGGGATCATCTCCTGCAATCTTAACTGTTGAACTAATACCTCAGCGCGGTGTATATACTTGAATACTGCTTCTTGAACTGACTCCCCCAGTTTTTGTTCCTTGTGTATATGTACTTCATGCTATCTTCCTTCTCCCAAAATTCGGTTGTCTAAAAGGTGGTTTTCTTCTTGGTGTATTAGTCGCACATGGGTTTATGGGTTCCACATTGACACTGATATGGATAGGAGTGTTCCATTCTATTTGTTATCGGGTTAATCAGTGAATGAAGACATAAACTAATCCCCGTAGATCCACCTAGATCTAGAACAAAACACGATAGGACATGGCGCTTTCCCTAGGATTTAATCATCAAATTTACTACCGAACAAAAGACAATAGACATACCTTTAAATGTCGCTTCCTTATGTCTTTGTTGTTCCCATTTTTCTCCGGTGCTCTTGTGATACTGATCCTGCAGTGAGACACAAACCAACAAAAGTGAAAGCAGTAGAAGTATATTCAATGACAACCTATGCATATGATCAAGGAATTATGCAATAAAATAAAGATAATTCTATGGGAAAGAACCATGCCACTATATTATATTAAATAATAGGAAGAGAGGTTACAACTGGATGCCTTGATGTCGTAAGGTTCCTTCCAACAGTTCCTTGCTTCCCACACACTTCTCGCTCCAAGGATTCTGAGACCATGGATATGATAGCTACTCTCAATCTATCTTGAAAAATAAAAGCTCAAAGCCAATATAACCAAGCTAACAATCTCAAGCCAAAACAACTCAAACCCTCATCAAGATAACTTTCTCCATGAGATCCCCTCTCCTTTTATAAGTTGAAGAGGATAAGGTGAGGAGGTTAGGATAATCCCACTAAATCATGAAAGTGAGTAAGATCCAAACGATTTGGAGGCCACCTCACCATAGAAGCTTCTCATTCTAGAAGCATTGAGAAAATGCTCATTTTTCCCACATATGAAGGCTGCCGTGAGCTAGCTATAGTGTAGACTGCGAAAACTTCGCACCATAGCTATAGTGCAGCCTATAGAAATCAGGAATTTCCACACCCTAGCTATGGTGTAGCCCGTGGAAATCCTCCAAAATAGGGCTTTTACAGAGGAAAACACAACTTCTTCTCTCAAGGAAAGTTCTTCTCCCTTCTTTCTTTAGGAATTCAGGCCACTAACCCTTTTGAAGGAAATATATAGGTTTACATCATTAACGATCATGGGGATGACGAAAATAATGTATAATAGAGAGCCCCTCAAAGTATGAAGTTAGAACATAGTAATAGCTAAAATACTTTGTCGAGTGTGTGTAGGGAACAAGGAATAGTTGGGCAGAAACCTGTCAACAAACAAGGAAACACAGTATAATAATATATCATCACTGAGGTAGGCATTCCCATACTTGGAATACAAATGACTCAAAGCATAAATGGAAACATGCGAAGATCCATGTCAAGTAAGACAGGTCATGGTCACCAAACATACACCGTGGATCCATGCCATTATGACTCAAATCTGAACATAGCCACCAAAAATACACTGTGGATCTATGTGTTAAAGTCTCAAATTTGAACATAGCTATGAGACATACAATGTGGATCTATGAAACAGTACAAACTGAATATACTCCAATGCAACCTGAATCTATGAGAAAAGGTTCAGAGTCTTCATCTCCACCACTCTAAGTACAAATCTAACCATGTGAATACATGTGTTGAAGTCAAACATGGTAGAAACCACTTGATTACCGGTCAATGATGAGAACCGTTAACAAGTGCGAGGGAAATCACCATTAATTTCAATGACTCCCAAGGTACTCTAGTACAATCCAACGAATGTGAATTAATGAGCTGAAGTCGAACACTCGGTGGAATCTCCCGATCAAGGGTCAATAATGAAAACCCATTGTCGAAAGTGAGGAAACCTTCCATTGAGGCATGCAAGTTCCAAGGTACCAATTAGTTTCTAAGTCTAATTCTTGGATAATGAGTTGAAGTCGACAGGAAAAGACTCATCACATGAGGGCCTTAATGTATCCCACATCAATGACACGAAACGGGTAACAAGATTTGATGTAGATTAGAGTAACAAGTGATTCAGGACTGACTCAGAGATGGTCAACGCAATAGAAGGCTTAAGGACTACAGAAGTGGTCGATGCAATAGAAGGCTTTCAGGTTTGAACTTCTCCTTTAACATATTGACGACACGACAACTGTCTTGGAAACACTGACTCAACAATAGGGATCACAGACCAATTTGTAATCTTATAAAGGATTATGACCAAGAGACAAGTGGATTTTCCATCCTAGACACAAAGCGAGTGAAAGGGTGTCATGTTCAAAAGTGACTTTTCATGGAATAGTTTAGACACATTTCTTTCCCAGTTTTTCCCCAACCATTTCTGGCGAGTACCTCTTTATTTTTACACAATCTTGAGGAGGATAACATATGGTTGTAAGCTCATCCTTCAGATGAGTCCCTCGGAGTATGTTTAACGAACCCTAGGAAGGAATGGTTCGGTCCCATATGGGTATTTCGATGTTTGTTTTACGAGTCCAAAGAAAGAAGACGCAATGGGCTTTTCATATTTAGAGAGTCTGAAAAACACTTAAAGAGAACTCTCTCAGTTCCTTTTTCGTAAAGTAGTATGATGAGACCAAAAAAGAGATAAACTATCACTCAACAGACGTTTTCTTCAAATACTTTAACGATCATGAAAAAAACAAGATCACTCAGCAATATTTTCATGTTTAGAGAGTCTAAAAAGAGCTTAAAGGGAACTCCAGGGATTTCCTTTTTCGTATAACCTTTACGAGTCTGAAAAAGTGATAAAAGTATACTCGGTTACATTCTCATTGATTTACGAGCATGAGAAATAACAAAGACTAATATCGGTAACTTATTCTCATGTATTTACGAGCATGAGAAAGGAAAAATACTAAGCTTGGGATTGTTTTCATTTTTACATAAGCTTTAAAACAAAACAAAATTGTGCTTGGTATAGATTTTATTTTTACACAAGTTTAAAAACTAAACAAAACTATGCTTGGGCCTGGTTTCATTTTTACACAAGCTTGAACCAGAGGAAACTATGCTTGCAGGTAGGTGGTTTCATTTTTAAACAAGCTTGAACCATAGAAAACTATGCTTGAGGTAGGTGGTTTCATTTTTAAACAAGCTTGAACCATAGAAAACTAAGCTTGAACTTCCCAACACATAACACAAGGATGGTTGGTACTTAGCCCCCAACTTAAGAAACTAGCAGCTCAACTTCAACATGAAGTCCAGAGGTTGAAAGTATTTTCCCCTAAGCTTTGTTTCATCCAACTGCAAAGGTGGATGAAAGGAAGCTTCAAATACTAGACAAAGGACTTGACTCAAACAGAGAGGAGGAAATTGTTTCATGTTTTAACGAGCTTGACACAGGAGAAGAACTATGCTCGAGACTCTAGGTGCAATCCCTAGACTGTTGTTTCATTTTTTAATGAGCTTGACACAGAAACAAGAACTATGCTCATAACCTCTGTTTCTTTTTTAACGAGGTTTCCATAGAGAAGAAAAACTATCCTCATAACTAGTTTCATTTTTTTAATGAGCTTTAAATCAGAAAATCATGCTCAAAGATGGTTTCATTTTTTAATGAGCTTGAAATCAGAAAACCATGCTCACAGCTGGTTTCATTTTTTAACGAGCTTGAAATTAGAAAATCATGCTCGATAAGAATCTCTTCTTGATCATAGCTTCCAAGAGGACAATTCTCTGGAAGGACACCATGTCAAGGGACAAAACTCGGTCATGGATTCCAAGAGATCTTCACTGGACGGAAGAAACACACTCTCAAAGGAACACATGTCGAGGGTCATGATAGGGGTAAATAGATCAAGCAATAGAATTCTGATCGAAGAGATCATAATGTCAACTATTGGATCCAAATCATCAAAAGATGGAGTCATGGGAGACAAATCCACATAATTAACATGTGGTGGGGGTGATATCGTTTGCATATAAGAACCACTAAGGGAGGTAATCCAATCAGGACCGATGAAGGAAATTTGATTAATAGTCACCATTCTTCCATCGTGTGGGAAAGATATCACATGGAAGAGATTGGACACAATAGCTTTCATGGCATAGACATAATCTTTCCCAAGGAGTAAAGAAAAATCCAAGGGGTCTTGGACTACCATGACATCAATAAAGACAGTTTTCCCTCCCAAAGTTATAGGAAACTAAGGAAAGGTCCCTAAAGGTTGATTGGTTCTTTTGTTAAAAGTTAACATATTTTGTGTAACTGGGGCAAGTTGAGGACAACCCAAAGCTTGCCAAGCAAATGAGGACAAAATACTAATGAACGCACCTTCATCTATCAATGTCTGAGGAACATCCCGACCACAAACTTTTACTGTAATCTGGAAAGGAATGTGAGAAGGAAGACGAGGTCCAGTTAGCACACCCCAATCAAAATGGATGGCCTCATTACTTGGAGGAGTTCCACTGGAGAAGGAGGAATACCCCCTGGCACAGTAGAGTCTGTATCAACGAGAAAAATGTGGGCAGTATCACGTTTACTCCCGAGTGAGAGAGTAGGATCGACCGATGGAGAGATCAGATCGACCACTTGGGTTGCATCCTCCAAGGGGAGAATGGGGTTGACGGGTGGAAACAGATCGATAGCTCAAGTTTCACTCTCTAGAAGGAGAGTGAGATTGACTGAGGAAGAGATTGAATCAACCACTTGGATTTCACTCTCTGGAGGGAGAGTGGGGTTGACCGAGGGTGGGATTGGATCAACCACTATGTTAGCTGGTTCAACTAAGGACGTGACCAGATTGACGACATGATCAATCGGATTAACCGACGAAGGGGTCGGATTGATCATTCCATCAACTACAGGTGGTTTGAGAGTAAGCTTGTGATAAGCAGTTGGAAGTTGAGGCTGTGAAACAATAATGTCTTCCAAGAATTTCGAGGCTTCATCCATATGGGGGAAAAGGTGAATTAGATGAATCCATTTGCATAACATGCACGAGAACTTGGCTCTACTTTTCTTCTTCCCAACTATATCATGACTAGTTGACAGGAGGTCATCAGCATGTTGCTCAGAAGCTAACGACATGGGTTGGCAAGGGTGTGTAGACCATGCTTCTATAACCTTGGATAGACCAGGGAAATCCTTAAGAAGATGGATACCCTTGCAAAGACTGAAAGGGTACTTGGTCTTATGGGTTGTTTGGGTAATCTTGACATCATCAACACTCCCAACACGATCAACAATAACTAGTTTCTTTCCAACATGTATGGAAGTGGTTGGAAGTTTGGATCTTAGTTTATTTTTCTTCTTATTATTCTTTTGTTTCTTCTTCTTCTTATCCACCAAGTTACTAGCTTTGGAGTTTTCACTCGGCGAAGAAGAGGAAATGGAAGAAGACCTTGCAATTGAAGAAGGTGAAGAAGAACTTACTAGTGAAGAAGGTGAAGGATCAACATGAGTTTGATGTTATTGGGGGGAAGTGCTTACAAATGAATCACTAACTGCATTCGAGACTACCTGAGTGGAAAACAACCATACCAGTAATCCAATTGTGAGACCTGGAAGGCTCAAAGTAGTGATGTGAGGAGGACCAATGTTTTTGTAAGAAGGAAAAACAAGAGGTTCCTCTGGAGCAGGGGTTCCTTCATTGGTCATTTCTAAAACTAACGCCATTAAAACAAAGATCCAATCTAGAGTCCACTAGGAAAAACAAATAGCACATGCTAAAAATCTAGTAAGCAAGAAAGAAAACAAAACCTTCTCACAATGATCTCACTAGTTGGTGATGAAATCCAATGTCGCAGGAACAAAGTAAAAAGGGGTTGAGATAGATCGAGTGGAAAATTTACGTTGACGACCTGCTTAATGGACTTACGTCTTGGTGCAAGCTTCCATGCAGTAATTGTGGATTTGCCCTCCAAGGAGCCCGAGTAATTTTGGCCAATGTCGATTCCAGGTAGCGTGAAGACTTGCCCCTCCACAGTCACCTTGTGTAAAGACCCTACAGAGATAGGCCACTAAGGTTACCAATCACTACAGTGATGCCTGGGGAAACAATCGACAGTCTGATCCACGTGCAAGGGTAGAGTATCTAGCCCGAAATCAACTTGAAAGGATTCCACTCATCATTGTGGGTACACCTTCAAGTGACCCCCATAATACACATAATCTCTACACTAAGACCAACAAAGAAGGGTGAGTAACTCTGCCAGTCTCAATGCGACCTCATGATTGACCCTTGTGTTAGAAGGGCTTCCCAGGACAAAATTTAATAAGTGGATTTCACCGCTCCCTAACGCAAGATTCTATGTTTGTTTGCAGCTTTGGAAAGTTATCTTTCACACCTATTCCAAAGCCCTACAACTAATCTAATGTAGGTTTGCTACCAGAAAGTATAAAAAATGTCTAATCAATTTTTTATAAGCGCTTTATTTTATGGTTGTTGTTACTCAAGAGGAAAATGGCATGAACAATATGGTGTTTTGACCAACTCGAAATTTATGCAAAGAGATGAAGATGCAATATTTTCATTTCGATGAAAGCTATGTTACGAGAAGGAGAAAACATTTATCATTCCTAGATGCACAATGTCCCAAAATTTACTAAACTCACCAATATCAAGATTTTCAAGAAATGAGACAAATATACTGTACACCAATACACGATTCACGCCCCGCCCTCCCCGAGCCATGAGGGCCAAAATTTTTAAGAATTTAAGACAAAAAATCATGCAATTTCACTACTTCAAATGCAAATATGCCCCCAATCTAATGCAAAGAAAGAAATAAGATTTATGTTTCAAAGATACCTAAAAGCAATATCAAATCACTTCAAAACAAAAAACAACCAAAACAAAGGTTCTATTTTACCACGAGTTATCCAGAAAAAGGAAGTGTTCTTCTCACTAAACAATTCTAAAGAAAAACAAGGCTTTGTAACTGAAAGACACTCAAAGGAAGAGATCAAATCTTTCAAAAGAAAACAAAGCAAATATGGCTAAAATCAGCTCAAAAAACTATCAAGTAGACTATAAAAAAATCATAATCAAACCCAAAAATTCACCCCAAAACCAAATCCAAGGTCAGGGTAAGAAAAACCATCAAAAATCAAGAATTTCACAATTTCCATAGGCTGGAAGACTACCACAGTGCGGAAATCACTGATTTCCGTGGGCCAGATATGGGTAGGGCATGGCGTTTTCGCACTGGTAAAAATAGGTAGGGCACAGAAATCCTAACTCGCCACACTGTCCCTCAAAGCAGGGTGCGGAAATCAAACAAAACTGGAAAAAATTAAAAATTGAGAAGGTTTTCCAGTGAAGTTTAATAATCAGGGAGTCAAGCTGGATCTTCCAATGAATCAAAAAATAGAAACCAAGCAATCAAAGCAAGAAAACAAGGAAAACTAGGAAAACATTTGTTTCCCCAGTGGAGTCACGAATTTTGTTATCGGGTTAATCGGTGAATGCAGACATAAACTAATCCCCCTAGATCCACCTAGATCTAAAACAAAACACGATAGGAGATGGCGCTTTCCCTAGGCTTTAATCATCAAATTTACTACCGAACAAAAGACAATAGACATACCTTTAAATGTTGCTTCCTTATGTCTTTGTTGTTCCCGTTTCTCTCTGGTGCTCTTGTGATATTGATCCTACAGTGAGACACAAACCAACAAAAGTGAAAGTAGTAGAAGTATATTCAATGACAACCTATGCATAGATCAAGGAATTATGCAATAAAATAAAGATAATTCTATGGGAAAGAATCATGCCACTGTATTACATTAAATAATAGGAAGAGAGGTTACAACCAAATGCCTTTATGTCGTAAGGTTCCTTCGAACAGTTCCCTGTTTCCCACACACTTCTTGCTTCAAGGATTCTGATACCATGGATCTGATAGCTACTCACAATCTATCTTGACAAAGCAAAGCTCAAAGCCAATCTAACCAAGCTAACAATCTCAATCCAAAACAAATCAAACCCTCATCAAGCTAACTTTCTCCATGAGATCTCCTCTCCTTTTATAAGCTAAAGAGGATAAGGTGAGGAGGTTAGGATGATCCCACTAAATCATGAAAGCGAGTAAGATCCAAACCATTCGGAGGCCACCTCACCATAGAAGCTTCTCCTTCTAGAAGCATCAAGAAAATGCTCATTTTTCCCAAGTACAAAGGCCATCGTGACCTCGCTATAGTGCATCCTGCAGAAACTTCGTGCCCTAGCTATAGTGCAGCTTGCGGAAATCAATCATTTCCGCACCCTAGCTATGGTGAAGCCCACGAAAATCCTCCAAAATAGGGATTTTACAAAGGAAAACACAACTTCTTATCTCAAGGAAAGTTCTTCTCCCTTCCTTCTTCAGGAATTTAGGTC
Organism: Picea engelmannii; assembly: GCA_009831015.1. Classification (NCBI taxonomy): domain Eukaryota; kingdom Viridiplantae; phylum Streptophyta; class Pinopsida; order Pinales; family Pinaceae; genus Picea; species Picea engelmannii. The sequence continues at coordinate 567,333 of ML779080.1, read as the reverse complement.
ACTGACCCTTCTGAAGGCAACATAATGGTTTACATCATTAACAATCATGGGGATGAAGAAAATCATTTGTAACACTGTTTTTTCTCTTGGACCTCTCCTCTTCCTATGATATGTCATGCGCAGGATTTCCTCAATCTGCTCCACAACCCAGAGATCCTCTACCTCCTCTTGTTACATGGGAAAAAATCTCTATGGCTAGGGTAAACCACAACAGATGGAAATGACTATAGAAATCGACTCTATTCTCAAGTATGTTAAGTAAAAAAATATGCTAGAAAGACAAGATAAAAGGCATACCTCATCCAAATGTTCAATGATGTCCACCATTGAGCACTTGACCCAAAGCAATATACCTGTAACTAGTCCTCAAAAACCAAGCACAGAAAGCACATGGTGATAATAAATGATGTTAGCACATTCAATAGCATAATCCATTAATAAAAATGACAAATACATCCATGGAATAATAATTAAAATATTTTCAAGAATATATCAATTGGATGGGAAAAGAGAATTTCTATTAATATATGATCAGCAAAAGTAAAAATGTTACATACTTCCATGTCGGCACGGTTCAGAACTGAGAAACTAATTTCCTTCCAATTGGGCCTCCACCACTTCAATCCTCCACCAAAGGCAAGCTCATAAAAGAGAAACAATGAGGTTCTCAATCAATAAGGGAAGAGCTTGGCGGTTGAACACTATGTTCAGACTTAAAAGACAAAGGGATGCAGACTCAATATGAAGTAAATAATTTCTCCAGAGTAACTTTTCTCTCAAAGTTGAATTACTTCTCCTCTTTTCCATAGCTCGGAATTGGCCCATTTATATCCTTCAAATGGAACTGAAGGGATGAGTCATAACGTTTCCAATATATGTAAGGCCAAGGATCACAGATATCATGTTGTGACATAAAAAACCGACATTAATTTTCATTTTTTGGCACAAATCTTGATGTACGTTGGTTTTAGTGGTGCAACCTGCATATACTCCTGTTGTATAGTAGGCAAGGTGTGTACATGTGGAAAAATATGTATTTTTAGCTATGGGATTTACAAACAGGGATGATAAGTCTACATAGGGAAATGGAAAAAGACATTATGTGCAAGATTGCATAGGGTGAGGCAAATCTTGCTATAACAATTTCCCCCTAATGTGTGAGGTAAAAGGAGTATTTGTGATGGCCGAAATACATTATAAACAACCCAGAAGTGGAGTGATGGGGAACCAATTGGAAGAACTAGTTGCTCATTACATTCTACACTAACTTTTCATACATGGTTGCCAATAGAATTACACTACAGATCCATGTGAAAGTATACCAAACAACTGTATATGGCCACTAATAGGAAAATACAAATGTAGTTACATGCCAAAGGTTGTCATAGTCACGAACAATGCCCAGTAGAACTAGTCTCAAAATCAATCTGAAGATATTTGTATACAATGGAGTACAATCTGATCTCCCATGATCACTGAAGTCATATAGGTATTGGTCCAATGAAAAAGAAGCAGTAGCTCAGGAAAGTTGTGGCCACATACCGATGTCTTCAATTCTTCTACACAATCTGCCAAGGGTGCAAGTCTACATCATGTGAATAAAGGAGTTGAGGTCGAACACAATTTGACATCATTTGATTACTGGTCATTGAGGTATACTATTAACAAATGCGAGACAGCCTATCGATAATGAAATTAGGTATCAAGGCACTAAGTGCATTCTTACAAGTGTGAATAAAAGAGTCAGTGTCTAACACCTGAAGAATCCAATGATTAGGAGACATTCATGTATTCCCAACTGTCGATGGCGAGAGAACTTGCCACTAATGACTGCAAGACTCAAGGTACTCATAAGACTCTAGGTCTCATTTCCAGAATAGATGAGCCGAAGTCAATGGAAGGAAATGCGCTGAAAGGAGAGCATTAAGGAATCCCTCATTAGTCAACACAAGGTACAAAGCAAGAGCTTCATTATTTAGAGGAAATCGGATGAAGAAAATGTTCATGAACCGGCCCTGTGCATATTTTGCATGTTCCAAGTGCAAGCAGTACATGAAAAGACCCTTTGAATAGAATCCAATAAAGGAAAATTGTTGGCAAAGGTGAGGAAACCACCAATAAGGATAATGGCATCCAATACACTGCACAAATCCCAATGTGTGAATAGATGTCTTGTCATCGAACATAAGGTAAACAACCCATTCAATGACCAATGATGAAATGTCGACTTCTGGGTTCAAGGTTACCTACCAATGATGAAAGTAGGACTAGGGTGCATGATAGGACTACAATATCATGTGACTCTAAGGAAAACTGAGGCTATGGTCGACATGTAAAGTCAAGAGTTCTAAGAAGTGGCTAACACAGGTTGATAGACTTCCTTTGAACAAGAGCATGATACATATGGAAGACTCTGGCAGCATAGACTCAATGATGAAACCATGAGATGTAGGAGGCATCAATGAAATTCTCTATAAGGACTGGAAGAGTAACCAATCGGTAGAGAAGACTCTGTAATGAGCTCAGCTTCCTAAGGCCATGCTAATCCAAAAATTATGATGATGAATGGAATCAATAACTTTGTGCTATGTTCAAAGGCGACACGACTGCTGCCAATATAAGATAATACTCCCTTCCCACCCATATTTTTTTGTTTTTTCATAGACAAATGAATGATATGATACATAGGAGGAAACGAGTGTCACAAATAAGAAAAACTAGTTCCAGCAGTGGAACATACCTATGCTCAACGCAAGGTGATGCATGCAGGAGATGGACACTCGAGGGAATGTTCCCTCCAAGGTATAGGGTGTCAAATTGCGAAGGATATACATGAGGCTCTGCTTGGTTGAGGATGCAAAAATTGCTAAGGCAAACAGTTTATAACGCAAAGCGAGAACTAGATAAAGGCTCAATAATGCAAGCAAGGGCATGATATGCAATCACAACTTAATGCCAAAAAATGTCCTTTTTATGACATTTAGTCTACTTGGTGTGAAAAAGGGATAAACTTATGCCAAATAGACGTCCTTTCAAATCCAATTTACGAGTGTGAAAGAGACAAGTTCACTCGGCAATATTTTCACTTTTTGAAGATGAGTTGGAAAAGAGATTAAATTAAACTCGGTTGGGAGCCCTCGAGGTAGAAGGAAGAATTTTTATGAGTGTGAAATGAGGCTTAGCATAAATTCATGTACTAGCTATAAGGGAATCCCAATCCTATGGAAGAAATCTCTGCATGGGCACCAAATGAAGCAGGTGATCTAACTAGGGCACCCATGTTTGGTAAGTCTCTACCACTTGATAACGACACTACTTATAGAAGATGGAAGGTTATGTGTCATAACAAATGGGTTCGTACCTAAGGCATAAAAAGTGACAGTTATAGGACAATGCAAAAATGCATGATGGAATGGATACCTATCCTATATGTTGGGTAGTGCAAATACCTGCCCGTGGTGACGAATGGCCAACATAACATTGAAATCCACAAGAATCCCTAGTGAAGACTACAAAAACCAACTCGATCCACCTCTATATTAGTCCATTAGGTGAAAAAATGACTCAAAACTATAAAAAGTGGGTAAAAACTATTATAAATATTAACAAAACAAAAAATTACTATGTCATTTTGACATTTTACCCAAATAGTGAAAATTGGACCAAATTACCTCTGATCTTCAACTGGTGAATGCGGGAGCATTAGGAGACAAAATCAAAAACCGTCTGGACCAGGTAATTCCTCTTCCCCTCCTCTTCCTTTCTAGTTGATTAAATTTTTAAATTAGGTTTCAAATTTTGAGTAAATTGGGGTGCAAATTGGGTAACTCGATGTACATGGGCTGCCACTTATCGTGTCACGTATACGTTGGGTTATACATGATTGTACAAACTACAGGGCATGTATACCCATCCCTATATGAAAATTTAAATGAAGCAGCTCGCGTACACGTCTGTAATTAATAATTTCTATGGTTGCTAACTCAATTTTTTACTTTTATCTAGCACGATGGTGCTAGAATGGAGGGAAAGAGAGCACAAGGAGGTCAATGTTGTTGTGGACAAAGATCTTGGGGCCCAAATGGCCTTGAAAATATGTGGCTTATATAAATTTTGGGCACTCAAAGGGATGAGGGCCCAGGTGAGGTTGCTTGAGATGCTTGTGGGTTACTGGGACCCTGACAGTGAAAGCTTCAACCTTGATGGGAAACCATTGAGGATTGAAGTAGAGGATATATACTTTTTGACTGGATTATCATGTCAGGGTAAGGTTGTAAACCTCAAATCATGGGGAGAAGGGAGTGGAATGAAAATAGAGGAGTACATAGATGCTCACTGTGTAGCAGGGAATCCTAAGGTCGGGAGTCAACTCCCCATCCAAGCGATAAACAATCTCAGCCTCAATATTGTTTTCCTCATGTTGACCAGGATCACAGGCTCGGCTTCGTTGCACCAGGCATCAAGGTCACTCATTTTCTATGTTGTAGAGTGCTAGAGACCCACAGTATATGATTGGTGTACCTCACTACTGGATAATATGAAGAACCAGTTGACAGAGTGAAAACACGATAGTGAGAGGAACTTCAGGTTTGCCTCTATAGTATGTAGTTTTTTCTTCAAGCGAGTTATAGGTTTGGGACCTAGAGTTGACATTCTTCCAAGAGGACCTTGCAATCCATCCATGGCATGGTGGACCGAGGTAATGAGAAGATACGGGGGAGGTAGGTTTCCCACACCCTACAACGAGGATTTAATCTACTGGTGGCAGCGATAGGTCATTGCTTTGGATGACTATCCCTATGCATGGATCGACTTCAGAGCCACTCCAACCAAGGACCGCCTACGGGGACATAGGTATCTCAAATGTTTTTAAATATTTCATTTTTTTGTAATTTTGTATAGAGAAAAAAAAATATTTTTGGATGATGTTTAAGTAGTACTAGACACTTGTGTAACGCAAACGTGGGTCCACGACGACCAGAAGGGCTTCCTTGACATCGTCGAAGGAACCCGGGAGATGAGGCAGTGGAAGGAGAAGCTGAGAGAGTCCTTCAAAACGTGTAGGGTAACCTGCCTCATTTGACTTATAGGATTCTGATGGTTCAAGTAGAGGATCTAACAGAAGCCATGCAACAGCAAGTGGTTGGTGTGCCTAGAGCTTGGGTGCAACTCTTTCGGCATCTCACAAACACCGTAGTTTGATACCATGACACACATCTGATGCCACATGCGTACATGTCATGGATATTGTAGTATCGACTGTATATGTATATTGAGGGTGTTAGCCCCAATTTTGTACTATAAACACCATATTTTTTGAAATATATATAAAATAGGGATCTTCGGCTTTACTTATATTTACAATGTGTACATTGATGAGATGGTTTTCTTTGCTTTAGTTGTGTGACAAATTTCAATCTAAAATGAAATTAGCATAAGCATCAGATACATGATTAGAACTCCTAGGAATGTGATAATAAGTAATAAAATCAAACTATCGTTCTAAAAGATGTACCCATAGGAATCGTCGGAGTAAAGTAGTATCACGCACACAGTAACTTCCATTCAACTAACATACTACTAACTGGGAATCCAAGCGAACCTCTAAAGAGAGAATACCATGTGAGATAAAATTGCACAAAAGTTCTATAACGATGTTATATTCGACCACATTATCCATGGATGGCCCTAGGCATACGCCACCTGAAGACACTAGTAGACCCTCGGGTGAGTAAACCACCCAAGCGGTGGAAGCCAATTTCTGTGTATGACAACTGGCTTCGTTTGTGAATCCTAGGTAGACCGAAGACTCCATTCACATCTGCCAACCAAGGGAAAACTCGATAAGCAAGTTGAAGATGAAAATAAAGGGAAAAGATATATACACTAAATTACATTAGTATACAAAGATTTACGCCCAAGCTTGGGGATCAAGCATAATATTTTTTCAAGTAGAGCCCATTTCTGGGCTCGGCCAACATATTTCCTTCATAATATTCTAACTCATAGGCTCCTTTTTCTACAACACATCGCATGATTTAGGGACCATTCCACATGGGTTTAAACTTGCTTGCCCCTAGTGGTTCTTTGGCTTGATCATATAAGAGGACCAAGTCACCCTCAACATACAATCGAGGAGAGATAGACTTATCGTACTGGGCCTTGACACTTCTTTTGTTTGCCTTGACAGTTGTAGAGGCATCTCAACGCTGCTCTTCAAGACTCTCTAGGTGTACAAGGCGTTGTTTGAGATCGGAAGTGTCAGGTAGGAATGTGGCTGCCAACTTAAGAGAAGGGATTTTTCATTCAATAGGTAAAATTGACTCCACGCCATGTACTAACTAGAAAGGGAAAAATCCATTGGCAGTCTTAACAGAGGTTCATTATACCCAGAGTTCAGGATATAGCATAATGTTCTAGTTGGACTTACTCTGACTGACGGTTTTTTGCAAAATGGTCTTGAGAGACTTGTTGACGACCTCTACTTGTCCATTTTCCTGGGGATAATAAGGAGAAGAATGACCATGTCTAAACCCCATTTTAGATGTTATTTCTTCCATCATTTCGTTCTGAAAGTGACTGCCATGATCAGTGACAATCTCACTTGGGATACTGAATCAGGCGATAATTTGATTGAAAATGAAGAAGGTGGCAGTATTCCCATCATATTTAACTATAGGCATGGCCTCAGCTCACTTACTAAAGTAGTTGACATCCACGATAATGTGATGATTCCCCCCAGTCGAAGTTGGGTTGAAATCTATGAAGTCCACCCCCCCACTTGGTGAAGGGACCTGATAGCACTCTGTAAATCTGTTCGGCTGATAAACATATGATGAAGGTAACTCTTTCAACCAACTTTGAGACCCAAAACTAGTCTTTTGGATCTGAAGAGGGCTCTCTCGGGAGGCACGGTCTCCACATGGGATTTGGCTTTGAAAGAACTGGCTAGATTTAACACCTTTGATATAATGGGTTCTGGTTATATTGGCGCAAGAAATTAAGACTTGGGATATGGAGTCGATTTGAGGAAATGACAAAGACAAATGACTCAATGACTTAACTTGAGAGGATAAGGCTAGGAGAGCAACAATCTTTAGTGTAAAATCGTAATGTGTGGTGGGGAGAAAAACACAGGAAGTAACTCGGAGCACCATTGCGGGCAAATTCAGAGTTAGCTTTAGAAGAAAACGTTTTGTCTAAGTAGCATGAACAAGGGGCGCTGCACAGCGAATCCACAGGTTCAAAAATTCATTCCGAAATAGATAGAAAAAGATATAAATAAAGATGACAGAAAGCATACATGCAAAGAAATAAGCACAATACATCTGACTGCTACAACTAGAATCTTTTCATCAAGTTACAGGACCTTTGCATTAAGTTTAAGTCAAAAAACCCAAATTACATACAATAGTTGTCATCTACCAATTTTTCCAACCAACCTCGTTTACATGGAAATTATCCCCATATATATAAAACTAATGTCACCCTTGTCTGCTAGGGTCGAACTCCTCCCCCCTAGAATCATGGATCTATTTTCTTTGAAAGAGAACAATAACTTCAACGGATTCATTAAAAATAGAAAACATGACTTTGCCAAATCATAATCATAACCAAAATATTCTCTACAATCATTGATCATAATCACAATTCGACCATATGGTTGTTATGAGTCATCATGTGCATTTATGGACACTCTTTCACCCTTGCATAGCAATACTGCTACGCAATAGTAACCTACAACAAAAAATGCAGTGGATTTGCGCAGCAAACTCGGAAAATAGGCGTTACAGATGACATCATATCTAACTAATAAAAAACTATTTTTAGAAAGTGAGAGACTCTTTTGTAGCTAAGATCGTTATAAAGAAAAACCGCTCTCGGTTTCTTGAAATTCATCTCCAGCTGGCCGGAATACGTGTCTCAGAAACATGTCTCGGACAGGAAATCGTGAAATCTAAAAAATAGGGCTCAAATATTCTTTATAATATCCCAATCCATTATACATTTTGCAAATATGAGAGAGGGTTTTATTATTTTGCTTGTCCTCGACAAAAACCTCTCGGGGATTTTCAAAATTCCTCTCCAGTTGGTCATAAATTGATCTTGAAGTTGACCACTAAACCAATAATTTGTGCAATGTGACATGTAGCCTGTGTGCAGGAAAATCCACTGCGCGACAGAATCCATTGCATGATGAAATCCACTGCTTGACGAAATACACTGTGCGACATAATCCTTTGTGTGGTGAAGTGCTCTGTGCAGCGCGTAGCAAATTTTGCAACGCGCAGTTGCAAATGGAAATGGAACAAATAAATGATAAGCTTTCTTTTGAAACTAACCCTTGGCTATGTTAGATGATACCAGTTATAAAAACAATATGGGTTCTAACATTCACGACTTTGAAAATTGTTGACAAACATACAACCTTAGCTATGAAAATCATGGTGCTAATAGTTGGCTCCAACGGGGATGATATCCTCCCTATGAGGTAGCAAATAATAGTAGACCAGGTGTCGATCCATTGGGTTGCTCCCAAACTCAACTTTCCAACTGTAACTTGTAACTTGCATCCACTGAAAAACCCAAAACTATATATGCCCCAAACTGAAATATGAGACTAAGCTGAAAATGAAAATTGCAGATTGATGAAAGAAATGCTCGTAGTACCGATCTTATTCACACTCCTACCTACCCTAACTGCTAAAAAATATGTCATTCAAGTGAAATCAAAAATCCAATGCAACCATGCAAGAACTTTATCCACTTTTTGGTTTCTTTTCACATGCGTTCTCCAAATCCTATTTACTGATAAGTCATTCAAAAATTTATCTATAAATTCAAATCCCAAAAAATTAAAAACATTGGGACTGTTTGTCACCTCCACCAAAACTGCAAATGGATCCTCTAAAACATGCACAAAACAACAACCATGTTTCACCCCTTCCACTGCATTCTCGTTTTTATGTGATTTAACCTGTTGATTGCCACCAAGAGGCTAAAAAATCTGTTGAGACTGTTGGAAATAACAATCTTCTGAATTAGAAGGCAGTGCTAGCTGAAATGAAACCCTTAGTGGAAAGCAATCCATATCTAACATCGACGTTGATTGACCATCATCTTTATTTCCAAGTTGGTAGTTGAGCACAAGCTGCAAATCTGAACTGAAATAACCTTCCATGTAATCAACAACAAATTCATAAAATGCATGGGAAGGTTGTTGGTATTCCTCCCTGATAACAATTTGCTCATGTAAAGCAATGTCACCATGAATGCAGTCAAACGTCTCTGCTTCCTCTGTTATCTCATGATTTACTCTTAGCAATTCAAAGGAAGAAAAACATAATGGAAGATAATTTTCATTGGCAAGTCCATTGATTTCTTCATATTCAACATCATGTTTGGAGGATTTCCAATTTGAAACATTATAAAAAATTTGCTTCATTAATTTGAAAGAATCAAAACACAATGGCAAAGCTCTTTCACCTAATTCAAAACTTTCTTCATTTTCTTCACTGTTGTCATATGCACATTTTTCAATTTCTTTGGATTTCTGAACTCGCTCATTTTCAGATTCATCTTTGACCAATGGCTGCAATTTTGAATTGATAAAACCTTCCATATAACAAGCAACGGGGTCATTAAACACATGAGAAGATTGTTGCAATTTATTGTCAATTTTTTCCCATGAATCAGTGTGATTTTTCATCAACGCACATTCCTTTGCCTCAGTGATGATCTTTAAAATTTCTTTCAACAATTTAAATGAAGCAAAGCATAAAGGTAAAGAATTATCTTCAGTTGATTCAGTACTTTCTTCAAATTCTTCTTTATAGTTGTGATATGTAGGTTGATTTCTCTCATTACACTGCTGAAAAGGAACATTTTCTGATAGAGAACATGTAGCTGGTTGTTATAGGAAGTTAACATTATAACCATCACCATATTCATCATATATAGGAAAATCAACAACATATGCAATGTCATCCAACAAGAAAAAGTTTGGGACATCAGCCTTCTCTTCAACAAGCTGATTTGCAAATTCATTTTCTTGACTGTCTAAAAATGAATACATAAAACAATCAGCCCCGTTCTCATCATGGGATGGATCAGAAGCTAAATTAGCACCTTCTTTTTCAATAAGTGGAATATAATCCTTTGCAAAATCCTCAGCATTTAAAGCTTCAAGAGGACATATGATATTATTAACCCTCTTCTCAATATTTAAATCAACTGTTCTTTGTTCATATTCATTGTCATCTTCTTTAGCATCCAACTCCTCATTTTAAATTTGTTTACATGCTTGAATATTTTCTTCAACATCCTGAGCATTGTTGAACATCTGTTGTAAATACATAGGCCTCCTCTCCATCAAAAGAAAAGAAAAATCTGATTAAAAGGTTTTTACATAATGGAGCATGGCAACAACTTCAGGAGGTTGGACTTCTTTAGGCAGTTTATAATAAAGAATAGCATACCTCTTACTGAAATTTGAGATGGTTTCATATTTCATTCTTCTCATGGCATAAAAATCCGAAAGGAGTATATCCCATGACTTTCTCTCACCCCAAAATCTATGGAAATCTTCCCTCAGTTCATCCCACGAGCTAATTGACTGAGGTTGCAAATGTTTGAACCATGCTTTGGCATCTCCTTGTAAGGACTGAGAAAAGGCCCTCATAGACACAACATCATTTTCTATCTCAAAAAGTCCTATAAAATGCTCAAAGACCTGAATATGTTTTTCAATTGACTTTCCATCAAGCTCCCCATCGAACCGAGGAAGGTACTTATAATGTTTCAGAGGAAAGTCATGAAGGATGGAAGGAAATTTAAGACGATTGTATCTTTCTTGGATCTTGGAGGGTGTAGGATTAAGAACAGAATGTACAAGCTCGTCTTTGGTTTCATTAAGCTCACAATAATTATCATGAACATCATATGGATCATAGGAAGGAGCTTGGTGAATATCAGTTATACAAGAAGAAGGAGGTATACCTATAGTTTTCCATGGAGGATATACAAGGGTAGATCTCTAGGCTTCATTTGAATGCAGTGAGTGAAGAAATATTCTTTTGAAAAACTCAAGAAAGGAAAAGAAGATATAGATAATATAGAAAAGTAATTATTGAACTAAACTTAAGCTCGATTACCTTATTTTTCCATACTTCTCTTCCATATCTCTGTCAACAGGTCTCATTCTCTAGTGGAGTCTTTGAATCTCATTTTAAGTTTGATTGGAGTCATCATGAAAACTTTAGTTCTGGATTCTTCTGCCAGTGGAATCACCTTCAACTGATTTTCTGATGTGTGGAGTCGCTAGAGTAGAAATACAGCCAATATGTGCCTAAGTGTTTGTTGCTCTCAGACCTCAAAACTCAACCATGTCATTCTTTCCCAGGGAACAATTTCCAATATTGTCCCCGGCAACGGCGCCAAAATGTTAACACTCTGTAAATCTATTCGAATGATAAACAGACGATGAAGGTAACTCTTTCAACCAACTTTGAGACCCGAAACTAGTCTTTCGGATCCAGAGAGGGCTCTCTCAGAAGGCACGATCTCCGCGCGGGATTTGGCTTTGAAATCAGTGGCTAGATTTAACACCTTTGATATAATGGGTTCTGGTTATATTGGCACAAGAAAGTAAGACTTGGGATATGGATTCGATTTGAGAAAATGACAGAGAAAAATGACTTAGTGACTAAACTTGAGAGGATAAGGCTAGGCGAGAAACAATCTTCAGTGTAAAACCGTAATGTGTGGTGTGGAGAAAAACACAGAAAGTAACTCAGAGCACCGCTGCGGACAAATTCGGAGTTATCTTTAGAAGAAAACGTTTTGTCTAAGTGGCGTGAACAAGGGGTGCTACAGAGTGAATCCACAGGTTTGAAAAGTCATTCTGAAATAGACAGAAAAATATATAAATAAATATAAAAGGAAGAACATACGCAAAGAAAGAAGCACAATACATCCGGCTGCTACAACTAGAATCTTTTCATCAAGTTACAGGACCTTTGCATTAAGTTTCAATCAAAAAACCCAAATTACATACAATAGTTGTCATCTACCAATTTTGCCAACCAACCCCGTTTACATGGAAATGATCCCCATATATAGAAAAATAATGTCACCCTTGGCTACTAGGGTTGAACTCCTCCCTCCTCGAATCATGGATCTGTTTTCTTTGAAAGAGAACAATAACTTCAATGGATTCACTAAAAATAGAAAACCTGACTTTGCCAAATCATAATCATAACCGAAATATTCTCTATAATCACTATCATGATCATAATTCAACCATATGGTTGTGATGATTCATCATGTGCATTTTTGGACACTCTGTCACCCTTGCACAACAAGTCTGCTATGCAACAGTAACCTACAACAAAAAACGCAATGGATTTACACAACAAACTGGAAAAATATGAATTAAATATGACATCATATCTCACTAATAAAAAACTATTTCTACAAACTAAGAGAGGTTTTTGTAGCTCAGATCGTTTTAAATAAAAACATCTCTCGGTTTCTTCAAATTCATCTCCATATGGCTGGAATACGTGTCGCAGAAACATGTCTCAGACAGGAAATCATGAAAAATGAAAAATAGGGCTCAAATATTCCTTCGAATCTCCCAATCTGTTACACATTTTGCAAATCGAAGAGAGGGTTTTATTATTTGTCTTGTCCTAGACAAAATACTCTCAGGGATTTTCAAAATTTCTCTCTAGTTGGTCATAAATTGATCTTGAAGTTGACCACTAAACCAATAATTTGCACAATGTGAGTTGTAGCCTGTGTGTAGGAAAATCCACTGCGTGACAGAATCCACTGTGCGACAACATCCTATGCATGACAGAATCCACTGCATGATGAAATACACTATGAGATGAAATCCACTGCACGACATAGTCCTTTGCACAGTGAAGTGCTCTACGCAGCACGTAGAAAATTTTGCAACACGCAGTTGCAAATGGAAATGGAACAAATAACTGATAAGATTTATTTTGAAACTAACCCTTGGAGATGTTAGATGATGCCAGTTATAAAAACAATATGGGTGCTAACATTCATGACTTTGAAAATTGTTGATAAACCTATAACCTTAGCTATGAAAAACATGGTGCTAATAGGATCGATGGTAATGACCAGGTGAAGAGGGGCTAGATGTGAGCACATTTTTCGAGTGAACACCTGGCAGGGGTGACACTTCTTAACCACTTCAATAAAATATTTAAATATAGAAGGCCAGAAATAACCAGTTCGCAAAAAATTTTGGGTTGTCGCAAGCCCAGATAGATGACCACCACAAGCCCCACTGTGGAAATCGTTTAGGGTTGACTCGACTTCTCCATGAGTTAAAAAACGACGCAAGATATTTTTTATTCCTCAGTGATATAAAGTGTCACCAATGATAGTATAATTCTTATCTTCGTATCTTACATGTTGGCGGTCATCTCGCAAGAGATGCTGAGGGAAATTCAAAGTTTGAAGATAGAGAAAAATGTCTCCATATGAGAGGTTGGACGACAAGACAAGAAAAATTTGTTCATCTACAAATGAACCAACATAGATAACATCCTCATCTAATCATGGAAAGTTGGATATTAACTCCGCAAAGACTAGTCAATTTTGCAGAAGCGAAATCAAGATCAAATTCTTGTAAAATGAAAATCGATTTATTATATTTTCCCCCTATGATATGCCTGGTAAGGATGTATTGAAATGTATTGACATTGGAAACCAAATTAGTCTTGTAGATCAATATATAATCAAGAAAACATTGGACTATGTGAACAATAGCCAACGCTAGATTTTCAACGTGAGAATAATTAAGCTCGGGACCAACTAAGTTTCGACTAAGATAGTAGATGACGTGCTCGTGGAGCTCATCATCCTCATGAACCAAAACCATACCAATCGTCTCCTCAGACGCGACGATATAAAGCAAGTAATCCCTATTGTAGTTAGGAGATTTTAGTAGAAGCATTGATAGCATCGAAGGATTCATGGGCTCGCTCATCCCAGATAAAATGGGTGTCCTTCTTCAAGATACGCATAAAACCCTAAGTGATATTGGCATAGTTTACTATAAAAAAAAGTAAAAAGTTAGCTTTCCCCCGTAAACCTTGAAGTTTTCTAATAGTGCGCGGGGGATGAAATCGAAGTATTGCCTCAACCTTTAATGGATCTACCATGATCCCAGTCTCAGAAACTAGAAATCCCAAAGATGACTAGACCTAACGCAAAATATGCACTTATGAGGGTTCAACTGGATTCTATAGTAACGACATCTTTCAAAAACAATATGAAGGTGTGTAGAGTGTTTCTTTCTCTTACGAGAGTGAGCAACGAGATCGTAGAGGTAATCTTCGACTATAGGCTTAAGATCATGAAAAGTGAAGGTCATAGCACGTTGGAAGGTTGCTCCGGTGTTTTTAAGGCCGAAAGGCATTTTCCGGTATGCGAAAGTACCCCAAGGACAAATAAATGTCGTCTTGTGTTGATCCTCAGGTTTAATTTGAATTTGGTTATACCCTGAAATTTCATCCATAAAATAAAACACTTTGCTTCCCCCACACTCGTCGAGAATCTGATCAATGAAAGGTGTTGGGAAGTTGTCTTTAGGACAAGATTTTTTTAGGTCACAAAAGTCCATACATACATGGATAGTTCCTTGATTCTTATTCACAGGAATAGGATTGGATACCCATGCAGTCAAGGGAACTGGGTAGATGAAACCAGCATTAAGTATATTCTCTACCTCTACCTTAATAACAGGGGCCTTCTGGGGATTGACAGCTCTAAGACGTTGTCAAATAGGTTTAGCATCAGGATAAATTCTAATATCATACTTGACAATACGAGGTTTGATTCCTATCATTTCTTCATATAAACAAGAAAATACATCTCGAAATTCCTTGAAGAGTTCGGTGTAGATGAGGATTTCTTCTAGCGAACAATTTGCACCGATATGTAAGTTTTCAATCTTGCCAGGGGTATGAGAGATATTGATCATGACGGTAGGATAAATACTCGCCATATTTCCTTCAGCATAAATTCTTCACGTATCAAGTGGAACTAGGGCATGACCAACTATCTCACTCAAAGTAGATCAAAAGTCATCTTGTTCAATTCTTTCAAGCTCTAGGAGAAAATAAGAGTGGTGATGCATATCATACCAAGGCTTGTTGGAACCATTCATGGCTTCGATGATATCTTTGTTCAAAGGAAAAGTGTCATCGAGGAAATCATGTGAACAAGACAACGAAGTGGCCCACACGAGCCTAAGAATGGGATCCTCCTTGCCTGTCGGTAAGGTAACAGGATCGGGATTGGAGGAAGAGTCAAGAATAGGTTGATACACATTCTCTGTTGTCGATAGTGGCATGGTCATTCCAGCATGCGATTGACCTTCACAAGAATAAGTCAGGGAAGGTAGGGTCCATGGATCACTAAAATAGGAAGTGCAGAAAAGAATGGACCTCTCTGTCGAAACGAGACTACTGGACATGGCGTAAACAAGGTGAATTGGTGCCATGAAGTCGAAAGTACCCATTAGGGAAGACTAAGATTTTTTTATCACAGGGATCTAAGTTTCAATAGATGCATTGGGACTAGCATACGTAAAGGATAATTGGTCGATCATCACGATCTTCCCTTCATGAGGAAAACAAAGAGTACGGAAGACGAATGATACGACGATGACCATAGCATAGGTCCAATTGCGTCCTAGTAACAAGTTATAATCAAGAGGCACATCAACTACCTCGACCTCCACCTATAATGTCTTCCCACCTAACTGGACTGAAAAGGCAGGAAGAATACCATGAGGGAAAAAGGAATGACCGTCAAAATCAGTCGACATGTTCTATGTTTTAGAAAGATTCGGAGAACCGAAAGCTTTCCAAAAGATCAGGGACATCACACATGTAGTAGCACCTTCATCAACAACAATGTGTTTGATGGTATACTTTGAGTACCCCGCATGGATTTGGAATTCCACATGGTAAGGCAAGCAAGGCCTCACATTTGTGACGTCAAACTTGATAACTTTTGAGCCACTGGGTTCTAGAGATCCTAACATAGATAGTAAGGCATTCCTCTATGAAGGACACATCTGGAGTACCTCCAAAGCCAACATCGCACAAAGGTTTTGACCCAGGTCCTTAATAATAGAGTAGTTATGGGTAGCTCTATCATTTCTATTGTGGGTAGAGTGCTTGAGTACTCCTTTCGGAATACGAGGTGGTGGCTCTGGTTTTTCAAACTATAAAGTCATCTCCAGAGGAGGAGGAGGAGATTCTAGACCATGTATAGCCTATGAAGAACTATAATCTCAATATCAAGTGGTGACATGAACTTTGGCATAGACCATATTCATTCACAAATAGTCGTTGTCTTGCAACGATGGGTTTTGACTTCCACCAGCCTCATTTTCGACGTTTGAGGAACTCGAGGCCATGTGTTGGTTATGTGGAAAACAATTTTTCAGCATGGAAGGTGGTAGAGATAATAGCCTCACAACTTCCACAAGTTTGGGGCATAAATGAGTAAGGTGGTCGTATGTGCAAAGCTTACAGGGAAATTTCACCTTACATCTTTCTCTCTTGCCCTCTCCAGCATTATTATTCATCTTCTCATTATTACCATTGTCCTTGGGTTTATTACCATTTTTCTCACCCTTATGATTATTATGTCCTTTCTTCTTATTCTTTCCTAGTTGTTGGTTACCATTTGGGTCGATCGACAATTTTATGGAATGTACATCCACCGACTGAGTGGGATTGGAAGACACAGACGAAGTTGGCCCTCTTGCAGACTAGTTTAGAGACAACACTTTCAAATGGTTTGTCACTGAGTCTAGGGATTTTACATTGGCGGATCCTACAATGCCATCAGCGTGAGGTCTGGGATTTTTTCTAGGGTCATAAGTTGACCGCGGTGCGTCTGGAAGAATGTGGTATAACATCCCAGACTGAGCATATATAAGATCTAACTATTGGGATTTGTATATCACTTCTTCCTCAGTTGTAAACCCGGATGTAGAAACATCCTTTGAGATAAGAGGCTTAAAATACTTAAGAAACCATACTAAAATAAAGGTCGGGGGTATGGAGGTCTTAATCAACCTCTTCTGTCTACGCCACTCCTAGATATGATCCAAGATATGAGTGGTTGTGTCCTGGCGTAAATTCGACAGAATTTCTAGGCCAGCATCGTAACGACCTGACAATTGGAAGTGGTTAAGGAAGACCAACACCATCTAAATAAAGGTCCCATATGCCCCCCTAGGTAGCTCGATATACCATTTCCCAGCAACTCCAATGAGGGTGCGTTGAAATAATCTTAACCGAATAGAATCGTCATTAATGGAATTTGAGGAGCACCATAGGTGAAAGGTAGTAACGTAATCACCAAGATCCTCGCCATTCTTACCTTCAAATTTTGGAATGTCTGAAGGAAGCATGGTGGGGATGGGGGGGCATGTAGGATCATGACTCATAGGATCATTCATCAACTTAGACAAGTTTGGCAGATTAAGCATGGCCAAAAAAGGGAGACGGGGTTGTGGCATCTGGCCCCAAATTCCCTGGAAAGATTGTGTTTGAGGAACTGTATCCCATCCAGGGTCCTGGGAAGCACCAAGGCCCTGTCCGAGATTATAATACCCTCCTCCGGGATGATCCATAAAAGGTTGGCTAGGCATCATTCCAGTATGAATGTTCTGATGCGGGTTATAAAAATTTCCCCCAATCGGATTGGATCCGGGTGGGGGGTTTCCCAAAGCATGAAACTGACCTCCTTTGAGTGTGAATCTGGAGGATAGAGGTGGATTCGTCATGCCAAACATGTTGGTTAGAATATCCATCGAGGAGGTAGGGGTATAGGATGGAACTTGAGAAGAATATTGTCCATTGGGTTGGTTTTTCCACCCAGAAGCAAGAGGATTAGACTTAGGGTTAAAAGAAGGAATGCCTCCCATATTAGGAGTTGTTTGAGGGATTTGAGAACCACCAAATGAAAATGTAGTGTAAGGAGGTGTAGTTCCCCCAATCCCAATGTTATCATTAGGGCCAACAGCTGGGATGGTGTTCGAAAAATACAAAGTAAAGTTCGACATACCATAGGGAAAAGGACTAGAGGCCATAGGGATGGACTGAACATTATATCCCAATGAGTTACCAAGAGACCCAAAAGGATTCGAGGCAAGATATTGAGCATTCACTATAGGTCGAGCCATAGTAATGATAGGTGCCTCCAGCACTACAACCATTGTAGTTGTAGGAGTCGAAGGGGTGTCATTAACTATAGTAGGTGTGGGATCGAAGAGCTCCCAGTGTTCTGAAGACTAGGTTCAGTACTCATCCTTGTAGAATCACAAGTCTGAACAATGGAGATGTTTGTACCACGTCTAATAAATCTACACCTTTTAGAAGGTAAATACTCAAAATCCGGTGGTAACTATAAAAAGTGATGGGGCCGGTGGGGATGTTGGTCCAACTCCATAATGACTTAAGACTCTAAAGATGAAAATTAAATCCTAATGCCAACTAGTAATCAAAGAGCACACCAAAAGTCAAATGGCTAATATGCACACAAATGGGGAAAAGTGATTGAAATTGGCCTCCCTCCCTAAAGAAGGTATGTCTCACCCAAGAGGGGCCTGAGACTCCCTGCTAAAGATCAAAGGTAATAGAATTATTTATAAGGGCCCTCATGGGCTTAACAACTATTCAATCAAATCCCCCCGAAGAGGTAATACTCCATAAAGGTTGTGTGTTGTCCAACCCTTATCTGACCCATGGTACCTGTAGAATAACCCCTTCAAGTAACCTATGTGGCACCTAAGTCAAGAAACTAAGCAACCAATGTATAACCGATGCACAGGTGAGTAGACGTAATTCAGGTCCACCATATGGGCAAGGTAGCAAAGCCCAAAACCTTGAAAGTATCGCCTCTCACGGAGGTAAAGGCACTAGCAAGATCCCCATATACGAATAGATCCCTAGAAATATCTCTGGCGATAAGAAGGTATCGGGGGGATATCCCTTCAACCAACCTTGCACGACCTCCTGATATTACCAGTTATACAATGGATTTCTCCACTCCTTTTGTGAGACACATATGTTGATTTAATTTCTTTGGAGAATTTTACTCACAAAATCCTATTCCAAGGCACTAAATCCTAAGCTAGTTTGTGCACCCTAGAAAATAAAATTGTGACTAATCAATTTTAAATTATAGTGATAATTTTAGTGATCGTGATTACTCAAAAAGGTATGGTGATGAAACTCATGATGTTATGACTCAGCAAGAAAAGTAAATATGGATATAATGCAAAGTCCTAACTTCAATTTTCAATGAATGATATGCTTCTCAAAACAATGCAATTTTCAATTTCAACTCTGCAATTCTGAAGTAAAAATGAAATATTTCTTTACATGCACTAAGCTAATGAAAAAGACTCAAAAGATAAAAATTCCAAGAAATGAAAAAATCCTAATATATTTGTATTTTCAATATAAGAAAAGAGAAAATGCATGGACTGAACATAAACTTGATATATAAAGCTCTATTGTGTATAGAAAGAGATAACTCAAGTAGGATACTAAGAAACAAGACACCCAACCCAATGTACAAGGAAAATCAAAATGAAAATGTGACGAGAAAGACTCTACCCAAAAACTCAACCCCAAACAAGTTTCATGTCATCCCACAAGCACTTAACAGGCACTACAAAGACCCAAGAAGACTTAGCAAACATCAAAGCCCACCCAGAAACCACCAGACCCAGCAAACAAGCAAAGAATTCTTATGTACGTGACTGTTCAAGGAAACAGAGCATATGTACATAGCTTGCATAGGGACATCCCACGTATATACGCGACTTTCAAGCCAAAAACTGTGAATATGTTTCAAAAAGAAAGTTAGGCAAGGGAGAAGGCTGAAAAACTCAGACCCAGAGTGAACATAGGATTTCAAGAAATGATACGAAAAGAAATGAAATAGGAATAAGAGAACTCTAAGGAGAAAATTACTCCAAACCCTAAGAAAGAAGATTCAATCCCCAGTATGGCCACCAATTTGGTTACAAGGGAAAAACTCTCTATGGCTAGGGTAATTCACAATAGACAAAAATGACTGCAGAAATCAACTCTATTCTCAAGTATGCTATGTAAACAAATATTCTAGCAAGACAAGATAAAAGTCCTACCTCATCCAGATGTTCGATGAGGTCCATCGTTGAGCACTTGACCCAAAGCAATATACCTGCAACTAGTCCTCAACAACCAAGCACAACAAGAATATGGTGATAATAAATTATGTTAGCACATTCAATAGCATAATCCATTAATAAACATAACAAATATGCCCATGGAATAATAATTCAAATATTTGCAAGATATCAATTGGACAGGAAAAGAGAATTTCTATTAATATATGATCAGCAGAAGTGAAAATGTTACAAACTTCCATGTCGGCATGTTTCAGAACCAAGAAACTAAGTTCCTTCCAGCTGGGCCTCCACCACTTCAATCCTCCACCAAAGGAAACCTCATAAAAGAGAAACAATGAGGTTCTCAATCAATAAAGGAAGAGCTTGGGTACTAAACACTGTGTTCAGACTTAAATGACAAAGGGATGCAGACTCAATATGAAGTAAATAATTTCTCCAGAGTAACTTTGCTCTCAAAGTTGAATTCTTTCTCCTCTTTTCCATAGCTCGGAATTGGCCCATTTATAGCCTTCAAATGGAACTGAGGGGTCAATTCATAACGTTTCCAGTATATGGAAGGACAAGGATCACAGATCTCCTATTGTGACATGGAAACTCGACATTAATTTTCATTTTTTGGCACAAATCCTGATGTACGCGGGCTATAGTGGTGCAACCTACGTATACACATGTTGTATAGTAGGAAAGGTACATACGTGTGGAAAAATATGTCTTTTTAGCTCTGGGATTTACAAACACGGATGATAAGTCTGCATAGGGAAATGGAAAAATGCCTTATGTGCAATATTTCATAGGGTGAGGAAAATATTTCTATAACACCTATTCATCACTTGCTAAGTCTTCCCTCGCGACTATGGCTCTCTTCTTGGTGTTCACCTTATGGTAGGGTACTCAACTATGCGTCCTTCTAGTTGTCGCCATGATCCACTTGATCTAGTCATCATCCATCATAATTGGGTCCAAGGACTCCTCCTTCTTTCCTTTATCCCCTTCTCCTTCCATTTCTCCTTTTCCTGTCAGTGCTTCCCCCCTTCCCCCATGCACACAGGGAAGTTTAGTTGTCTAATTCCATTTTCATTACACCTTTGTTATATAGAAATATCATAATGGAAGTATATAATGATCTGATGTACCTACCTTGAGGTCCCTTCAAGAATTCTTGTTCAGTTGTGTTGTACGACTTTTTTGTATCTACTGCAAACTCTGTGATAAACCCGACAACAATGTTGTCTAGCTAGAAATATATTGCGCGCATAAACTTGTTATCATCTCGTTGTAGCTGCGCTATCTCTTTAGGATTCCACTCTAGCTGTCTGATCCAATTCGTAGGATGGTTTTCATTCAATATTTTGATCCACTCCTTCAATATGTGTGGGAAATAATAGAAAAATACTTCATGCAAGTCGGTGAATAAGTACTTGTCTAGATATTTGTGTGGTGTTAATTTTGGGTTTTCGTTATCTTTCTGTGCAAACTCTAGCTCCTTTTTCTTCAACCAGCTCTCTATCTCTGCCGTTGTGGGATTCCACGGTCTCAACATCCCCTTTTATATTCGCATTCTTTCACATTCTTGTCGTCTGATCCCGTATTGTTTTGACGCTTCTTCAGCAGATCTCATATGCTCAATCCCATTTTCTTCCAGTAAACCGGAAATGAAACCATTTGTTGGTTTTTCCTTTTATCTAATTAGTGTTCTTCTACTGGTCTTGAGGATTCCTTCTAGGGTATTTTGTTCCTCATTGACCCTTACAGTTTGACCCAAGTTCATAACTAAGAAGCTTCCCAATAAAATCCCTTAAAGACTATCGGCCTCTCTGGTAACCCAGAAGGCAACGTAGTGCACAGAGTGCATCGTGTAGTCTCACCTGAGATAGCTCTATGGGTGGTTGCAATACTCAAGTGTTTACAACCTGAAATTGAGTGAGATATGTGTTTGTACATTGTAATGCTTATTCAGTCCATTTAACATATTTCTGTAACAATTATTCTATGCATTCATGTAAAATACCAAATCTTCTTAGTTACTTCATTCATTCAACATTCATCAACTAATCAAACACAAAGATGCATTCATATAGTCACAGAAAATAGTTCTACCATGGTTCAACCCCTCCTGAGCTACGTCCACAAAGATTTGGATCTCAAGATTTTATTATAGTTAAGAAATATATCACGTTATGCATGGTTACAGTCTTAGTTCCTCCTCTCTCCCACAATCTCCTCGATCCCTTCAAGGATGAATAGATCGCACTAGTCTCCTCAACCTGCGATCTAAAGCTCGGGATCGATTTTCTCACTACTCCATTAGCTCACCAGCTTAATGGGCCATCCAGCTCTTACAGTTCTCTCTCTTCGTGTCCTTGGCTCTCTCTCCCTCTCTATGTGTCTCTCCTCTCTCCTAAGTGCTACTTATTTACATTTTCTGCTCACCATCCATTACAATGCATTACAAACACCCTAACCCTAGTGTCGTTAGGTCTTCCATGCATGTGCACGTGTTGCTCTTCTTTCCAGCTGTCATTTTCCTCTTGCATGCTTCTTTTCCAAAAATAGTCTTTCTTTTTTATTCGGCCTGCATACAACATGAGCCCTATTCCCATTGAGTTTTTACCCCAACCACTTCATCCACTTTACATGGCTTAGATAGGGATCTCTTGGAAACTCTCCTTGACCTAGGGAAAGATCTACCCAATAGGACACTTTGTCAACCCTCCCATATTCAAGATTGAAAAGTCACATAATATTTTTGAGTTGTTAATTGTTTGATATAGTGATATTTCATAAACATTATTAGATGTATTATTTATTGATTGGATTCACTTATCATGATGTTATGAATTGAGATCCTTGGAGGGCGTGCTCATTTGTCTTTGCAGGACCTAGTTGGTGGATAGTTTTGGAAGAAAAAGCCTAGCTTGGGATTCCCTGGCAATACAATCCCACATGTTGGATGCTAGGGGCCCACATAAAAGATGAGAGAGATCATACTTGAAATTCCTTGATGATGACTTGGATGACCTAGCCCACCCCTCACTTGCCAAACAATTTTCCCAAGAGGGGAAAAACGTCCTAGTTTGAGCTTGACATCATGATTTTGGGGCTAGGGCATGGTGGTGAGCTGCCACTCTTTTAACACATGGACATTTTGAGGAGAAGAGAGTCTTCACCATGATGACACTGCTTAGATTCTTGACATGTGTCCTTTGGAGGCCTACCCATGCTTCTCCAACACCAAAGACTTCCTCAAAGTTAAAAAATGTCCCCTAAAGTGGTGACGTCCTCCTAAATTAGGTTTTATTTGTGCAAAAAGTGAAATTTTAAGTGAATTGTTTAATATTACTTTGTTATGGGGGAAAGATTAGGGTTGTTCTCTGACGCAGCCGCACCTACAGGCACGCCCGCTCACAGGATCCTCTCCTTCCTCGGCCCGAAGAACACCAACCGGTCCTTCTATTTCCCTATCGAGAAATCTACACCCACAACACTATTCGCGCAATCCCCTCTCCTTACTTATCGGAGGATCAGAACTCACAACTTCACGATATCAGAGGTCAATCACTGGGCTCTTGAATCCCCGAGACCTGATGGCCATTCAATGCTGACTTTTCTCTTCCCTCTATCGGAATTTTCTCTATCACTATTTCGGTCCTCGCGATGCCAAGAAACTCGTCTTACCAACTTCCGATACCCGATACGCCGAAACTCCGACACATGTGCGAGTTGTCCCCTCAACTTCCCGTCACTTCTATCGGGATCTCGGATTTCTCTAAATCGTGAATCCTGATGTCAAATATTTCAGGAATTTACTTTCCCTAAACGCCGATACGGTGTGCCTCTTGTCTTCTACCAACTCCTATGGTCCCACTATCCTTGCACCCTCGGAATATCGCGGATCACGATTCCAAGCTGCAAGAATACCCTGTCCTCGAAACTCCCAATACTCCGAACCCTGACTTCTTTTGATCTTTCGACATGTGTCCCAACCGATAGATGGTTCTAATCTGTCGAGATATCGCGTTTCGCAATATCGCTATTCCTGTTGCAATAATTTGTAGCTTCGACTCACGAATCCCCGATACACGATATCACGTGTAGATTCGATGGCCCCGGTGGCTTGGATCAACGGCTATACCCCTCCTGATATTTAAACGCTATGGGAATACCTGTAGTATCTCCCTTGCACCTCCGCGAGATCTAATGGCTCACGGTGATGTCGCGAAACCTCCTCGGAGAATTTCAACCTTCTATTTCTTCCAATGAAACTCGCGGAACGACTAGTGTCCCTCTCCACGAAACTTGTTCGCCTGCTAGCAAACCTGTGACCATTCTTGCTAACCTTCAAAGCACAATTTTTCCTTGCTGTTCTCCAACAACCTCAAAGGTCTATCCTTCCTGGGATTTTCCCACAGCTTTTGGTATTCAGAAAGAAAACTCCTTTTCACGCACTCCTTGCGAAAAATCTTCAACAATGTCTAAGTGTTGAAGTCCCTCGACTCTACTCACCCCTGCAGTAGAAATCTTTCATCTCTTTACTCAGGTTCGCAACCCTGAGACTTTTACCCAGCCTGCGCACTCCTTGCACGGCCCTATGCCCAACTGCACTTTTGGGATGAATGAGAACAAAAGCTAAACTATCCGAGCTTCCGTCAACACACTCCTTGCGGACAATTCAACTTCACCCCTTGCAGGAATCCTCTGGCTCAAATAGAGAAACAATTGAAACTCATTCCTTCACTCTCGCTGACTTCAATTCAAACATGAAATCATATACACGGCATATAAAAGCAAATGTATAACCAGGAAGTAAACATTCATGAGCACATCAATATCAATACACAAAGAAAGACACAAAAACCATGGATTTGAATCAACTTCTTCTATTAATTCAAGATCTATACATGGATGTTCTTCTACAACTCTCTGTTATTCTCCTGTGCTTATCCTGCTTCTGAATAATGTTACAATGTACAATGAGGGTGTCTATATCCATTTTCCCTCCTTTCTAAAATTGTCTAATCTATGAATTTAAGTCTATCTACCTGCATTAACTATTTTAAATGTCGTCTATCTACTAAGGACGAGAGCTATCCTCTCAAGGTCCATTTACAATATACAAGTGTGCCTCATCTTAATGGCTCATTTAAGATTTGCGCAACAATTCCAAAGTGTTTTCAAAATTTGTGCTGGCTTGTCCAGCTGTCCTCTGCTTCCGCGCTGGCTCGCTTGATGTGTTGGCGATGCTCCTACATCATACTCCCTCTCTTGAAAACTTTCATGGGATCCTGTCCATGAGCTCCTGCATGGTCTGTCCATGCTTTTGTATCACTGCTTCACTTTCCCAGCTAGCATCTTCCACTGGATGGTTCTTCCACTTGACCAGATACTCAAAATATTGTTTCCTTCTAGTTTTCTTGCCCACTCTCTTGTCCAGTATGCATTCCATCTGCGGCTTTTCTGCAACTGGCATCTATTCCATCCACTAGATCACTGGCTGCATAGTTCCAGTCTCTACTTCTCCAGCCCTGTATGGGTATAAGTCTGCGACATTGAATATCAGAGATATTCCGATCCCATCCGGTAACTCGATCTCATAAGCATTTTCCTCGAATTTTCTCAAGACCTTACATGGCCCGATTTTCTTCATCTTTAATTTATTGTATGTTCCCCTCGGGAACCTTTCTTTCCTCAAATGTGCCAGAACCAGATCACCAACCTCAAACTAAAGTTGTCTCCGATGCTGATATTCTCTGCGCTTGTACTCCTGGCTTGATTCCAGCAATCATTTCTTCACCTGGCTGTGAAGTTCCTTCATCGCTTCAGCGAATTCTTCTGCACTTGCGCTCCTAGTCGTAATCTTCTTTGGATACCTCAATTCATAAACTCCTCTCAGCTGCATGCCATACACAATCTGAAATGGACTCCGACTTGTGCTCCTGTTCACTGAGTCATTATAAGAAAACTCTGCCGGTGGTAATATATTATCCCACTGGCTGTGGTGCTCTGTCACCAAGCTTCTCAGCAAGTCTCCCAGACTTCTGTTCACTACTTTTGTTTTCCCATCCGTCTGAGGATGATAAGCTGAACTAAACATCAAATTAGTCCCCAGCTTCTTCCATAAGGTCCTCCAAAAATTCCCTATGAATTTCGTGTCTCTATCCGAAACTATACTTTTCAGCAACCCATGAAGTCGAATGACCTCTTTGAAAAAAAAAATTGCGATGTGAGTCGCATCACTAGTTTTCTGGCATGGGATGAAGTGTGCCATCTTGGAAAACCTATCCACTACCATAAAGACTAAATCAACACCTCTTTGTGTCTTTGGAAATCCTAATACAAAATCCATGCTAATTGCCTCCCATGGCCTCTCTGGTATGGGCAATGGATGATAAAACCCTGCATTTTGCTTCCTTCCCTTCGAATGCTGGCAAACTCTACATCTGTCTACAAATATTTGGACATCTTCTCGCATTCCTAACCAAAAATATGACTCGTTCAATTTTGCGAACGTTTTGTCATGGCCAAAATTTCCTGCCAATCCTCCACTGTGTTTCTCCTGCAGCAAGTTCTCCCTCATGGAGCATTTCGGAATACACAGTTGATTGCCTCTGAAAAGCAATCCTTCCTGGATCATATAGTCTATCCAAGGACTCCTATCTTTAAGAACTGGATTCTCAGCTTCTTCATACGCTTCCTTGAAATCCTGATCATATGCGTACATGTCCCTGAGATTATCAAAACCCAATGTTTTGACTTGGAATTCCTGCAACAACAAACATTTCCTGCTCAAAGCATCAGCAACTTTGTTAGCAGTACCAGAAATATGCTCAATCACAAAAGTTAAATTCTGCATATACTCAACCCATTTGGCATGTTTCTGATTCAACTTCTCTTGTTGAGTCACAAAATGCAGTGCATGATTGTCACTATACAAAACAAATTCTTTTGGGATCAAGTAATGCCTCCACTTCTTCAACGCCTGGGTGATAGCATAAAACTCTTTATCATACGTGGAGTATTTCAGTTTTGCCTCATACAGCTTCTCACTGAAATATGCAATTGGTCTGTCTTCTTGACTCAAGACCGCTCCTATGGCAAACTCGCTTGCGTCACATTTCACCTGAAATGTCTTCGGGAAGTCCGGCAACACCAAAACCGGTTGTTCCGTAATATTTCGTTTCAACAAATTGAAACTCTTCTCAGCCTTTGTTTTCCAGTGAAAAGACTTATGCCGCTTCTTCACTGTATCCATCATTGCTGTGCTAATCTCACTAAAATTCCTAATGAATTTTCGGTAGAAACTAGCTAATCCATGAAAACTTCTCACCTCGAAAATATTTCTCGGTGGTGGCCAATTCTTGATTACTTCCACCTTATCCGGATCCATCCTCAACTCATTCTCTGAAATAACGAAACCCAAGTAAATGAGCTCTGTCTTCATGAATGAGGACTTTTTCATATTTATCAACAGCTTCTCATGTTGTAGCTTCTTCATTACTGTAGCCAAATGCTTCAAGTGTTCTGCCACTGATTTACTGTAAATCAGTATGTCATCCAAATACACAATGACGAACTTCCCGATGAACTCCCTCAGGACTTCATTCATCAACCTTATAAAGGTACTCGGCACATTTGTCAAGCCAAACGGCATGACAAGCCATTCATACAAACCCTCATTTGTTTTGAATGTTGTCTTCCATTCATCGCCTTCTCTCATGCGAATCTGGTGATATCCTCTTTTCAAATCAATCTTTGAAAAAAAAAATTCCCCACTCAGGCAATCCA
Organism: Picea engelmannii; assembly: GCA_009831015.1. Classification (NCBI taxonomy): domain Eukaryota; kingdom Viridiplantae; phylum Streptophyta; class Pinopsida; order Pinales; family Pinaceae; genus Picea; species Picea engelmannii. Next base: position 539,306 of record ML779080.1, on the reverse strand, counting down.
TCAACTCATCCATTCTTGGCAATGGAAACCTGTACCGGATGGTTATCTTATTGATTGCCCTCGAGTCAGTACACATCCTCCAGCCTCCGTCTTTCCTCGAACTGAGTACTGTCGGAACAGCACATGGACTCAAGCTTTCCTTGACCAATCCTTTGTCCAATAACTCCTGGACCTACTTCTTAACCTCTTCATTTTCTTGCGGCGTCAACCTGTACGCGGCTTTGTTCGGCAAACTAGCTCCTGGCCTCATCGGTGGCAACGAATGAGGTAATTCGTCCACTATGATGTCAACGAACTCTTCCAGTAGTTCCTGGATTTCTCCTGGCAAATCGTCTACTCTTGTGCTAGTCAAAACGATCCTTGGTTTTCTGACCACAAAGAATTGTGGATCTTCTTTCTTCTTAACCTCTGTAAGAAGCTCCTTCCCACTCATGAGAAGTAAAGTGTTGCTTACTTCCGGCTTCACCTCCTTATCCTTAATTGGAAGCAACATATGGGTTCTCCCATTCTTCTCCAGGGTATATGTGTTCATTCTTCCATCATGAATCACATTTCTGTCATATTTCCATGGTCTACCCAGCAATAGATGACAAACATCCATGGGAATAACATCACATAAAATCTTATCATTATATCCTCCTATCTTGAATTCAACCAAGCATTGTTTAGTAACAGTTACCTGGTGTCCCTTCTGTAGCCATGAAACTCTGTATGGGCTTGGATGATCATTCATCTCTAGCTCCAGCTTCTCTACCATCTCGGTTGAAACGAGATTATCTGTGCTACCGCTGTCCACGATAACCTTGCATACCCTGTCCTTGGTCTTGCAAGCTGTTCTGAAAAGTCTGGTCCTTTGAACTGAAATTTCCACCTCCTTCTCAGGTGTCAAAAGGACTTTTCGCATCATAAGCGATCTTCTGCCTTCAGTGTCTTCAGCTTCAACATCCCGGCTTTGCGCTTCGATGATGTGAGCTTATCCAATGTCTTTCTTTTTCTCTGGACACTCATAATACTTGTGCCCATTCTTTCCACATGTGAAGCATGTGATTACTCCACCTCTTCCTCTTCCTCTACCTCTGGTACGAGGAAACATGTTATTATCAGCGTATCCTCCGCTCTGCTCTGTATGCTTCCCTCTCTATTCAACGTATGGCCCTCGTTGTGAGGTCCCACATCTCTCAACTTTACCTTGAGGTTTCTTCCATTCCTCCTTGGGCTTCTAGTTTCTTTCCTGGGCAACTGACTTGCCTCTGGGCTGACTTCTGCCTTGGCCCCTCTGACTTTGCTTTCGGGTAAACTTCTCTTCAACTTTCAAAGCCATCTGATAAGCATCCTCCACCGTTCAGATGGTAACCATGCTCATCTCATCCTGGGTATCATATCTCAGGCCATTCATATACCTGACAACCTTCTCATCATCGCTCTCCCGATGACCTGCCCTGATGTTTAGTCGATAGAATTCCTCCGTGTATTCTTTCACTGTCATCAAATTATGTCTCAGGTTCTGCATCCTCCTGAACAAAGTAATTTGATAATCCCTGGGGATGAATTTCGCTTTCATCTTCACGATCATCTTGTCCCAGATTTTAATTTTCTACTTGCCCTTGCAGCGTCTATCTGCTTGTAGTTCGTCCCACCATAATGCTGCATGTCCTTTCAAGCGTGTAACAACATGCTTGACTTTCTTATCTTCTTCGACGTCTTCGTAGTCGAAGTAAGTATCAAGAGCTCTAATCCAATCTAGAAGCTCCTCTGCATCCATATTCCCCTCATAAACTGGAATGTCCATCTTCGGTTTTACACCCATCCGTGCAATAGCTTTGATTAAACGTTCACTGGCTACATCCTCGGCTGCAACTTCTTCTTCTTGTTCAGCTTCAACTTCGCTTTCAGAATCACTAAAATTCCCCACACTGGCTGTGATTCTTTGCGTTGTCTCCATATCTTCGATTCTAGCTCGTAGATCACGTATCTCTCTTTCCATTTCTGGATTCTTCACTTGCCTACCCCTTCTCCTCGGGTTTTCTCTTTCCTCTGGATCGGGTGACTGTCTATCCCGTCTCATTGGCGGCATGGTGAATTTCCTTCTTCTCTACTACAGAAAGAAAAGAAATTCTCTAGCTCTGATACCACTCTGACGTAGCCGCACCCACAGGCATGCCCGCTCATAGGATCCTCTCCTTCCTCGGCCTGAAGAACACCAACCGGTCCTTCTATTTCCCTATCAGGAAATCTACACCCACAGCACTATTCGCACAATCCCCTCTCCTTACTTATCGAAGGATCGGAACTCACGACTTCGCGATGTCAGAGGTCGATCACTGGGCTCTCGAATCCCCGAGACCCGATGGCCAATCAACACTGACTTTTCTCTTCCCTCTATCGGAATTTTCTCTATCACGATTTCGGTCCTCACGATGCCAAGAAACTCGTCTTACCAACTTCCGATACTCGATACGCCGAAACTCCGACGCACGTGCGAGTTGTCCCCTCAACTTCTCGTCACTTCTATCGGGATCTCGGATTTCGCTAAATCGCGAATCCTGATGTCAAATATTTCGGGACTTTACTTTCCTCAAACGTCGATACGGTGTGCCTCCTGTCTTCTGCCAACTCCTGTGGTCCCACTATCCTTGTGCCCTCAGGATATCACGGATCACGATTCCAAGCTGCAAGAATACCCTGTCCTCGAAACTCTTGATACTCCGAACCCCGACTTCTTTGGATATTTCGACATGCGTCCCAACCGATAGACGGTTCTGATCTGTCGGGATATCGCGTTTCGCAATATCGCAATTCCTGTTGCAATAATTTGGAGCTTCAACTCATGAATCCCTGATACACGATATCACGTGTAGATTCGATGGCCCCGGTGGCTCGGATCAATGGCTCTACCCCTCCTGAGATTTAAACACTATGGGAATACCGGAAGTATCTCCCTTTCACCTCCGCGAGATCTAACGGCTCACAATGATGTCGCGAAACCTCCTCGGATAATTTTGACCTTCTATTTCTTCCAATGAAACTCGTGGAACGACTAGTGTCCCTCTCCACGGAACTCGTTCGCCTGCTCGCAAACCTGTGACCCTTCTTGCTAACCTTCAAGGCACAATTTGTCCTCAATGTTATCCAACAACCTCAAAGTTCTATCCTTCCTGGGATTTTCCCACAGCTTTTGGTCTTCAGAAAGAAAACCCCTTTGCACGCACTCCTTGTAGCAAATCTTCAACAATGTCTAAGTGTTGAAGTCCCTCGACTCTGCACACCCCTGTAGCAGCAGTCTTTCACCTCTTTACTCAGGTTCGCAACCCTGAGACTTTTACCCAGCCTGCGCACTCCTTGCATGGCCCTGTACCCAACTGCACTTTTGGGATGAATGAGAACAAAAGCTAAACTATCTGAGCTTCCGTCAACGCACTCCTTGTAGACAATTCAACTGCACCCCTTGCAGGAATCCTCTGGCTCAAATAGAGAAACAATTGAAACTCATTCCTTCACTCTCGCCGACTTCAATTCAAACATGAAATCATATACACGGCGTATAAAAGAAAATGTATAACCAGGAAGTAAACATTCATGAGCACATCAATATCAATACACAGAGAAAGACACAAAAACCATGGATTTGAATCAACTTCTTCTATTAATTCAAGATCTATACATGGATGTTCTTCTACAACTCTCTGCTATTCTCCTGTGCTCTTCCTGTTTCTGAATAATGTTACAATGTACAATGAGGGTTTCTATATATGTTTTCCCTCCTCCTTTCTAAAACTGTCTAATCTATGAATTTAAGTCTATCTACCTGCATTAACTATTTTAAATGTCATCTATCTACTAAGGACGAGAGCTATCCACTCAAGGTCCATTTAAAATATACAAGTGCGCCTCATCTTAATGACTCATTTAAGATTTGCACAACAATTCCAAAGTGTTTTCAAAATTTGTGTTGGCTTGTCCAGCTGTCCTCCGCTTCTGTGATGGCTCGCTTGATTTGTTGGCGATGCTCCTGCATCATTGACCCCTAATCTTGTGGTTTACTCCTTAACTTTTGGACAAACTATGTTTGCTACATTTTGTATAAATAGAGATCATAAGATCTCATTTTAAAACATAACTCTCCCTCTTGTGAGAGGACTTGGTCTGGAATTTGTGCCACACTTGGCTCTTTTATCTCTTGTGCACTTTTTTATGGCTATGTTTATGAATGGTTGATGGAGGAGGTCTAGTGCTAGCTTTGGATGATGCTTTCTAGCTCTTGTGGTGGATTATATTGGCATTTCTCTTGATCTTGGTATGGTATTTTACTATTATGCTATCATTTTTTCAAGTCAAGTATTTTTATGCTAGGATCTAGGTGGGAAGTATAAGGGAATACACCCCCACCATAGTCTTCATCATTTTATTGATTCATCTCATTGATTATACAAGGGTTTTCTAAGAGAAGTATAAGGGCATACACCCTCTTAGCTTAAACCCTAGCTAGAGAAGCTTGCCTTGGGAAGTAAAAGGGCTTACACCCCTAAGGAGGTATATTCTCTAGATCTTGTTCATTTGAATCCATTAACCCAATAGTAAAAGAATTATTCATACTTTTCTGCATTGGAGATATAAAATCATTGCCTAGAGAAACGTAATTTTTGACTTTTTGAAAGTTGTCTTGCTTGAAGTTGATTTGCCTTATTGAGATGAGTCTTCCCCCACTAGGGTGTAACCTCTCTCCCAATACTCTAATTGTTTTTTCTAACTTTAACCTACAACCATTAGGGTTGCATAAACCTAACTCATTTGCTTGAATAATTCTCGTATCAACCATTGGATTTTTCTCAAAGTTTGCACACTTACTCTCCCAGACCTAGCGCAATTTTTGGAAAAGTTTGAGGGGATTTCAGTGGCTGATTTTATTTCTGTAATACATTGAATGTTACAGCCATAAGTCTGATATAGTTTTCTGCATACAGGCATTTACAACAGCCTTATCTTTTTTTCTAGAAAATTGGCTTTTCATCTTGATTTTAGCTAGTCTTTCTCTTGTATTTTCTACTTGATCTCTAGCACTTATTGACCAGATTATAGTACCATTTACTTGCTGATATATACTGTTATCTACTACTGAAAATTAGGGACAGAAATCTTAACTTGCTGATCCAACTAACATATATCATTGCAAAGTGTCTTTTCTTGTGTCTCGGGCAAGTACAATCATGTGGATAAGTACTATACTTGTGGGGCAACAATTACTTAACTTGCAAGGAATCTCTCCCTACATTTTATTCCACTTAGACTTGGCCTTGAGGGGATTCAATTTCCATTTCCCTCCATCTCCATCTCAATCCCCCTAGGGTCACCAGGATCTCCTCCCTAGAGTGACCTAATCACCCTTGAAGTGTGGGACCTACATCTAGGTGACATTGGGTGTAGGATTCCCAAGTTGTAGCTCTTGCTTTATGGTTGGGTAGTGATTTTCACAACCTTCAACATCTTGCACTATAACAATATGCATTAGAATGGTATGGTATGGTATGGTATGGAATACCATACCATTTCCTTGTATCATATGGTATATCATTCGTGTTATGCATGGTATGATATGCATTACCTTTCCATTGCATGGTATGCATTGGAAATGGTATGGAATGGTATGGTATGGAATGGTATGGTATGGTATGGTATGGCATGGTATGAATTGCATGGTATGGTTTGCAATGGTATGGTATGGTATGGTATGGTATGCATTGGAAATGGTATGCATTGGCAATGGTATGCAAAGGAAATGGAAATGGTATGCATCAACAACTTTATGCATTTCCAATGGTATGCATTGCCTTGCCATTGTATGGTATGCATTTCCTTGCCATTTTATGGTATGCATTGGTATGGTATGGTATGCATTGACATTGGTATGGTATGGTATGTCATATCATACCATTTCCTTGTATGGTATGGTATACCATTTGTGTTATGAATGGTATGGTATTCTTGCCTTGAAATTGTATGGTATGCATTGGAAATGGTATGAAAAGGCAATGGAAATAGTATGCATTGTAAATGGTATGTATTTCCATGCCATTGTATGGTATGCATTGCCTTTCCATTGTATGGCATGCATTGGCAATGGTATGCATTCACATTGGCAATGGTATGCATTAACAATGAAAATAGTATGCATTGGAATTGGTATGGTATGGAGGCATAACATACCATTTCCTTGTATGGTATGGTATGCAAAGTCAATGGCATTAGTCTGCATTGGAAACTTTATGCATCGGCAATGGTATGCATTGCCTTTCCATTGTATGGTATGTATTCGTATGTTATGCTATGCATTGGAATTGGTATGGTATGGTATGGTATGGAATACCATACCATTTCCTTGTATGCTATTGTAGGCCATTCGTGTCATGCATGGTATGGTATGTATTGCCTTTCCATTGTATGGTATGCATTGGCAATGGTATGGTATGCATTGTATGGTATTCATTGGAAATGGTATGGTATGCACCCATATGGTATGGTATGGTATGCATTGACAATGGTATGAAAAGTAAATGGATATGGTATGCATTGGAAAATTTATGCATTGGAAATGGTATGCATTGCCTTGTCATTATATGGTATGCATTGCTTTGCCATTGTATGGTATGCATTGGCAATGGTATGCAAAGGAAATGGAAATGGTATGCATTGGCAACTTTATGAATTGGAAATGGTATGCATTTCCTTGCCATTATATGTTATGCATTTCATTGTCATTGTGTTGTATGCATTGGAAATGGTATGGATTGACTATGGAAATGGTATGCATTGGCATTGGGATGGTATGGTATGGCAGACCATACCATTGCCTTGTATGGTATGGTATACCATTCATGTTATGCATGGTATGGTATTCATTTCCTTTCCATTGTATGGTATTGTATGCAATGGCAATGGTATGGTATGCATTGGTATGGTATGGTATGGTATACATTGCAAATGGTGTGCAAAGGAAATGTCAATGGTATGCATTGGAAACTTTATGCATTGGAAATGCTATGGATTGTTTTTCCATTGTATGGTATGCATTGCCTTGCCATTGTATGGTATGCATTGCATTGTCATTCTATGATATCCATTGTCTTTCCATTGTATGGTATGCATTGGAAATGGTATGGTATGCATTGGCAATGGCAATGGTATGCATTTCCTTGGTATTGTATGGTTTGGTATGGTATGGTATGCATTATCTTTCCATTGTATGGTATGCCTTGCCTTGCCATTGTATTGTATGCATTGGCAATGGAAATGGTATGGTATGGTATGGTATTCATTGCCTTGGTATTGTATGGTATGGTATGGTATGGCATGCATTTCCTTGCCATTTTATACCATACCATACCATTGCCTTGTATGGTATGGTATACCATTTGTGTTATGCATGGTATACCATGCATTGCCTTGCCATCATATGGTACGCATTGGAAATGGTATGGTATGGTATGGTATGAATTGCATGGAAATGTTAGGTAGAACTTTATCTATGATTTGCAACTATGGAACTATGATTTGCAAGAGAGAATGTAGCACAATGGAAATGTTATGTGGAACTTTATCTCATATTCATGTAAGGATTAGGGATGAGGAGTATAGTTTGGTTTGGTACAAGAATCATATTCTAAGATAATAGATTGCAAATCTAGGGTACAAAACTATGTTATGTAATACAAAAGAAGACAAAATCATGGTGGTGGAGGCCCCTTTGGAATATTAGAGCTCCTATGAAGACACATGGTTATATGTGGCTGGTGTTGAGAGACAAGTTACTTATTTTAAATCATTTGTAAAGGAGAAGTAAGCAAGGGTATGGCATGTGTTCACTTTGTAATATGGATGAAGAATTTATCACCCATCTATTAGTGAAATGCACCTATGTTATATAAGGTCCAAGGGAGAGAAGGCCCTGTGAATTTTGGATGAGATTCCAACTTATACAAATAGTAGGAAAATATAAATAAGTTAAACGAAAGGGGAAAATCCCTGTTAGGAAAACTATGTTTGTTATCAAGAGCCAAAAAACAAGGGCTAGTATTTCCAAACTCTATTAATTGCAAGGAACATTCCACATGTTCATAATATTCAAAGGAAATAAAGGACAAGGATTACCAAATGGGGAGCTATTGACAAAAACTACAGAAAAAACAAGGCAAGGGATCCTTCAGTACTATTGATAACTCGTTCTCCATCCATATTACAAAGTCGGTCCACTTTTTATTTTGTAACATTTATTTTTCAAAATGTGTTGGATGTCGACCATGTTTGTCCTCCTGTCAAAACATGTCACATGGAATAGTTAAACTAATAAATATGTAATCATTTACTTTTTTCTAGGAAAAAAAAAAAAAAACATTTCACATAATAAATATACTTACAAAGGTGAAAATCAAGGATTGTAGACCTTTTTGGCCATTTTGATGTGTGTCTTGGAGTTTTGCAAGCCTAGCTTTGGAGGCCTTGTCCTGAAACATACACAATCAATTTAACTATGCACAAATAAAATAGAAAAATCGTTTAAGAAATTTGATATAACATTATGAGCAAATTCAAATACCTAGATACTCTCCTCATCAGAATTCCTCCATGCATATTCCTTCTCATATGGTTTTACAAGTTCTTTCCATACTTTATACTGACATCAATTGGCCTTTTTTTGAGCCTTTTCTCAGGCATGAATTTTTTTATCTTCTTTGTTTGGTTTCACCTGAATCTCTTGCAATTCTAAGACATTTGTCTATTCACCTTTTATACTGACCAACCTATGCCAAATTCAGACTCCATGTCATGAATTACATCTTTATACAGGTGCATTGGTATATTTTAGAACAAAAAATGGAGATGGTCTTTGAACTGTTGAAGGCATGATTCTTTCAACCTGTTCACAAAAACCTTCTCAACATCTAACATTCTGATTTCTCCTGAAACCATGTCATATTTTATCCATGTACCATAGTTCCCAATGCAAGTTCCAAAACATGGCGTGGTGGAAGAAGTTTGGGTCCCATGAGTGGCTTCAGAATTAGAGGTATTCGCTCTCTGATCCATATTCTTAGAGGTCATTGTCAATGATTTCCACCTTGATTTTGTGCTCGATCCAGGATTGGTTGGGGAATCAATTTATTCCCTTTCACAGGGTTGATTTTCTTGCAATGTTTCAGGGGTCTTGGTGGATCATTTTTCTATGTAAATTGCAATCATTTTCAAGTCTACACCATCAATTTTTTAAATGGGTTCCATCCCCAATATCGAAGACAAGGAATATTTTTACTGGTTAGTCTCATGTGTAACATACCATGCCACCCAGGTCGGGCCATGACACCTACAAATTTCATGCTCTGATACCATATTATAACATACCCAGCCACATGATGAGCTATGCTATAGAAAAATCATGGAATGTATATGAACTTATAAACATATACAAATACTCTGGGAAAATGGCCAGAATCATGCGGAAATAACAGTAAAAATATACATGGAGCACACATAGTCAAAACCCATAAACATAAACACATGTATAAATACACATCATGTAAATTAACACACAATTGATATGTATCTTTTATATAATACCACCAATTGTGTGCATACCTTCCATGATCCTCCCAGCCTTAGACAACGCTGCTTAGAAATTTCAATAGTGGGTCACCCCCGAGATGGGACTAAACTCCACCTGGGTAAAGGGATTCCTATATAGGATGATGTCTCTCAAACAACAGGAACAACTCCATCAGGTGCCTACTCAAAATAACATCTCACAGTCTCTCATTCTCCACATGCTTATCCCACCCCAGGAAGTGTGCCCCTTCTCTGCTTAATAGTCCTTCAGCTGCCCCACTTCCCTTCTAGAGCTTCAGTAACAAACCGGATAGGAAGTCTCAGAGCACTGTAGCTGCAGTTGGTCTTCCTCAATAAATCAATTCCCATCAATTCTCTCGCATGGATAGGGTTTCTCACAGGCCTGAAAACCTGCCTCTTCAATCCATGAGCCTGAAAACCCACCTCTTCAATCCCATGGGCCTGACAACCTGCTTCTGCAGTCCATCTCTTAAGACAACTAGGTACATGTACAAGTGAAAAGAATTAGCAATGTTCAGGGTAGCATGAAGGTGATGGAAGCACTTCCTTCAAGTAAGGTGCAGTACTGGCTCAGGTAAGGTACAATACTTGCCCAGGTAAGGTACAAATGTGTTGATCATAATAGGAAGGGTACAATTTTCTGTTGATAATAGGAAAGGTACAGGTTACTTCTCAAAGAGTGTGTGCAGGATCGAAAGGTAATACCCATGCAGTGAATGGAACAAATGAGTGGGAAATGGACTAATTACCCCCACATTTATTTTCATGTGCCCTTGATGACACATGGCTCTCAAGGAGCTAGTTTCTCTACACTTGTAATTTCATTCTCTTCCCATATAATCTTAGGATAAAATAATTATCCACAC
>ML779080.1:507836-528768 GCA_009831015.1 Picea engelmannii | reverse complement strand
CTAGTGGAGTTTAGTCCCCCATACTTTTTATCGTGGTTGTTCTACACACAACAATGTATTAAATTAATGATATGAGTGTTTACATATACAAAAATTGGCTCACTAGCCTTTAGCATATAGGCTCTTCGACCTAACAATCACATAATCCTTATGGATTATAATAACCTGGTTCACTAACCTTTAAAACATATTTACATTTACATTTACAATTGGGGTTCATCCTAGGGGTATTACATTCCCCTCCCCTTATTTATGCACTATCCTCGGTGCATTATAAACCATGTACAATTCAAAATTCTTCGAAAATATCCAATCCCTTTCTATTGGAAGCTTGTTATCCACTTGGTGCTCTTCTTTCAAGCACCAATTCATGTATTCATGTTGTATCCGGAAGTCATTTGGTCTATTCCATAGAGCTGCTTCAGGAAAGGAATTGACTCACTGTTCCATTTGACACAACCTCATTATGAAAGCTACCATTCCATAAGCACTCATTAGTTTCCTCTTCCTTGTTGCACTCACCCTTCCAGGCTCACGTATCCCTTCACTGCTACACAGTCCTTCCGTGACCCATCTTGCCAAGGCTTTCACACACAAGGAGAGCACCAACTCATTATTAGAACCCCACCAAGGTTCTACATTTATATGGCTCCAGTGTCTCCAACAGTAATTGTTCTTCCCAAGCATTCCAACTTAATAAATATTATCTCATTTTCATCACACACATACAATTATCATGAGAGAACATTATAAAAATTCATTTAGAAACCAAACTTATTTCATAAGGAATTCAAACCAAAATATGAAATTATATCTCATAATTTTTCATAGTTGTTGCAATAGTAGGATGCAGTCTTCCTTATGGATTTCATCAAGCACCATATTGAATACCACTTTTCTTGCAATGTGTCCATCTTGCATTCAGCCAACAGATTATCAATATTTCCTGTACAATAGAATTTTATTGCAATATGTATTGAAACCTTACAAAGTGATCTTAGAATTGTCTACACCTAAAAATTCAATCACAATAATCAAATAATTCATTAAATAGAATTAATTTATCACTCTATGCATATGCATGTTCACTATTAATATCAGTAAGTTCNAAAAAAAAAAAAAAAAAAAAAATGTTGTAGTCAATGCTCATGTGACTACTTGACTTGCAACTTTCCTGTTGCAATGTCTAACAACTCTTGAAATGTTCTCAACTGCATGAGTTTGTAACATTTCAGTTGTTAGTATAATTATTTCCATTAGATGACATATATGCATGCACTCACAAAACTCATTCAGCAAATGCATTTAAGTATACAATTCTATCATGCATGAGTGCAACTCTACCACTTACTATGCATGAGTGCAACTCTCAATTCATATCTATTCAATGCACCTTTGCATTGATTTTCAGAATGCTCTATATCTAAGTCATGCATCTCACCATTAGTAAATTGGAAATATGGCCAATGCCTTGACACATTCTCCATACACTTCCTATTTTCTTTTGAATTATTTGGATGCCTTCCTTTTCGAACCGAACACTACACCAAGAATATAATTTTGTGTTGTTCGGTAGTGTTAGGAAAAAGGTTGCAGTCCAAATATTATTTAGAAGTAGGAATTTCATTGGATATTTTTTTGGTATGTGTCCCTTCCATAACCATACTTTTCCATAACCAATCATGTCATGGTCTCATACATGACTAGCTTTTATGGCATCCATTCCTATAACATGTCCATACATTTTATTTCCTTGGTTATTAGCTCATAACCAAGTTAATATGACATACTAATATGTCATTATATGCATTCAAAAGCTAAGAATCTTTGATAATTATTACAGGCCTCCATCCTTTACCACACCTAGTGTTATTCACATTAATGCATTCAAATAATACCATAATGTGATTTTATAAAATAACTTTGGCTGAGGGAATTCTTAACTAAATTCCCTTAAGCAATTATCCAACATAATTTTATAAAATATATACATGCATAGCTTCCATTAAATAAATTTGATGCTACCTGATTAGTTGATGACAGTAGAATCTCCCATGCCTCTTTTATCAGTCTTATAATCAACACTTCATCTTTTTGTTTCTTCCTTCCATATGCAACAACATCATCGGAAACACTTGCAAACATGCAAGAATTCTTTATTTCCAATTCATATATGTATGCACTAGTAATGAGTCACTAGCATGCTCCTAAAATCATTTGCATGTCAATTTCATGTATTATGTATGGTTGTCCAACAAGCCATAACATGTTTGTTGCTACAGTAATTGCAAAAACCTCTTTCTCCCTGTATCATTTTTCTTTGTTGTTCCTAGAATTCTTCCATTCTTTCCTGGATTCCTTAATCTTCTTGTGTCCTCACTGTAATCAATGTAAATGAATATTTTTTCCCAAATCACTTTCTAACCAAATCACTCTTGGCTGCTTTTTCATTTCCATCTAAATACTATGTTGATATTAAATTCTAGCATGTATCATTTTATGGATCCCTCTAACCCAACACATACTTAGCCAAATTATAATTCCAATCATGTTGTCTTATATACTTTGGATCTTCAACATCCATTTACTTTTCGGGACTAAACTACTTCATCCCTTTCCTGGATGAATGCTTTAGCACTTATGGTTTCTTGCACTATGCTCTTCTCTTTTCTTAGCCACCTAGCCTCAAACTTGACTTGCGTATCCAATCTCTAGCATAATATAAGGATACACATATGCCTTCTTCACCAGCTGCATAGAATTAACTGGAAGTAATTAACACTTATGTAAAGGTATAGATTCACAGGACAACATTATCATGTAAAAAGTGTATATGTAAAGAGACAGTCCTTTGATTGTGGCATCATGGTTGATTTCAAGCAATCCAGTCGAGCAAGCTTAAAAGATAAGAATATTATTGAAGGGAATCTACAATATGTAGGAAAAATCCAAGAAATTATTGAGTTGGATTACCTCTCTTTTAAATGTTGCATTTTTAAGTGTAGATGGTATGAACCATTTGAGAGGACACGAAAACATGATACCCATAGTGGATTTTTTTCTATAGATTCCTCGAGGTTCCTACCATAGGATAAGGAGCCTTATGTTCTACCAATTCATTGTGAGCGGGTATTTCTTTAACGCAAATAAGAAGCAATGGTGATCATTAATCTATTGATTCATAGTTTATTGCAATAATATATATGTGTTTATTAATAAATAAAAGTGTTATAAGATATGTCTAATATATGTATATCGTTCATGTGCAGGTATTTTTATATGAATATATTTTGGACCCGAAATGGATATTTGTCATACATTATGATCCAAGATTAAGGCATGTATTTGACAATGCATTAGTGGATATTGAGCAAAACAATGATGACCAATAAAATGAGAGAGAGGGATTAGAGAACATTGAAGAAATTAACATCATGATGATGTTGAAGATGATTATGTCCAGGCACAAGAAGACAACAATCTAGAGTTAGATGATGTTATGGACGACAACAATATGAATGGTATAGAAAATGATGATCCAAATACATATGGTAACAATATAGATGGTCTACAGTCAAATTTCAATGAGATGAACATGATGTAGGTCAAGATGAGGATGAGGATGATGATAATATTAAATACTTGAAAGAACATATTAACATTGACAATGATAAACTGGATGGCATTGTTGCAGACAATAATGTTAATGACCATGACTTCTAAATTTTCAGAATTATTTGTAATCTAATTTTTAAAATGTTGATTCTTATGGCCCAAACTTTCATGACATGCTTCAATATTATTTTCAACAATACAAATTACATATTGCAATATCCTTAAAGTGTTAAATCTTTTCTATGAATTGTTGGAAAAAAAAAATAGGATTACTTGGATAAGAGTTAGCATGGTTAGTGGCCATTTATTGGCAATTGTTAAAAAATATAATTAAATATATCGTATATATAAATCAATGTAAATCCAGATGATTGGTCTAATTAATGTATCCAAAGTTTCTTCATTAATTTATATTTTAAAACAAATTGAAATATTTCACTAAGCTTAAACCTAATACCTTAACCTTTATACCATCTAACCCCTAACCCCTTGAAATATGGACAATATTGAAGATTATGTGGGGAAATCAAACATCCTTGAGTCTTGAAACCCTCCCATACCATCAAGGCATGTGCCTAGTATAACCATGTCAAATTTCGACACATACAGGCACAACTTGGAGAAATTTCAACAATGGCCTCATTCACTGCTAACCATGTAGGGTCAATGGATGTCATTAAGCCCTTCACCTGATATAATCCCTAACCCATTAACAATTGAACCACTTTCATGTTGGACCCTATAAAATTATTTTGGGTTGTCTCAACTTAATAGAATCATGGTTTAATCATCTCGAAGAATGTCGCAAGAAAAAGACAAATACATGTGTTGGAGGCAGGCCAAAGGCCAAAGCAGAAAAGCAAGGCATTTTTGGGAAAGAAAGTGTGCACAAGGAAAGTGACAGTTGGAAGGAAACACAACACCCACGCATGCAAGCAAGCATGCACAAGGGAAGCAACAGCTGGAAGGAAGAATAACACACACGCATGGGAGGAAGACCTAACGACGATAGGGTTAGGTTTTTGGTAAGGTATTGTAATGGATAAAGAGCCAAAAATGTATAAATATAGATACCAAGGTATTATAGAGGGTTCAGATTATTGTTTCTATAGTAGTTACACATGAGTTGATGCAATATGTAATATTTTGTTGTATGATCTATTTTGTATAAGTTTTTGAGCTAGAGAAGAAGAGGGAGCATAGATCTTGAGGGTTAGATCGCAGTCTTAGGAGCCTGGTGCGATCTAGTCCGCCTCATATAGATCTCACCTGACTGAGAAGAGTTGTAAGTGTGCAGCGTTGTAGATGTAGAAACACCATAATAAAATAGCCAAGAGCCAAATCTTTGTGGACGTAGCCTGGGAGGGGGTGAACCACGGTAATATCTGTGTTATGTGATGAATGCATACATATCTTTATCATCTTCAGTAGTTATTATGTTGAATGAATGAGTTGTTACAATGTTTGTTTAAATGTTGTTGCGATATTGAGGGAATAAGCTATTAGATTTACTGCATAGTCGTGGATAACAATATGTTTCAATTACAAGTTATAATAATGGTTCAATATTTATCTCTCTTATCTCACACTCAATCCTAGGATGTAAACACATGAGTCTTGCAGCCACCCATTAAATCTATCTCAGGTGAGACTGTGCAGCGCATTCTGTGTGTTGTGTTGCCTTATGGTTTACCAGGGGGGCGATAGTTTTAGAGGATTTTTTGGAAACCCAGAAGACATGAACCCTGGTTCGATACAAACTCAAACAGTATAGAAGAGTAGTATCCAAAAAATGGTTGTGTTGTCGTTGGTAGGAACAGGAGAGGATTGAGTAGAGGAGATAAGTCGAAGATCTGTCGAAGGCGGATCAAGAAAAGGTTAGGGAAGAGACCAATGTTCCATTAGAATGGAATGTTGAGACCGTGGAATCCCACAAAAGCAGAGATCGAAACTTGGATAATAACTAAGGAGCTAGAGTTTGCATAGAAAGACAATAGAAACCCTAGACTAACACCTCACAAATATCTTGAGAAATATGTGTTCACTAATTTACATGAATTATTTTTCTGTGATTTTCCACATCTATTGCAGGAGTGGATACTAAGGTTGAAGGATAACCATGCAATGAACTAGATTCGATAGATAGAGTGGACCCCAATACAGATTAAACAGTTACAACAGGTGAACAACAAGTTCACCCACGCAGTAGATTTTTAGCTTGACAATATTGTGGCAGGTTTTATAACAGAGTTTGCAGTCGACACAACGAAGTCGTACATCGCAGCGGAGCAAGATTTTATATGTGGAGCTCGAGGAAGGTACATTCAATCGTCGTATACTTCTATTAAGATATTGTTGTATAACAAAGGAGTACTGACGATGGAGTCAGACAACTAAACTTCCCAGCATGCATGGGGGAGGGGGGGAATCACTGATAAAAAAGAGGAGAAATGGAAGGAGGAAAGGATAAGGGAAAGCAAGAGGAACCCTTGGACCCGATCATGATGGAAGATGACTAGATCATGGCGACAGCTGGAAAGACGTGTAGCAGAGTACCCTACCAATACAAGGTGAATACCAAGAAGAGATTTGTAGCCGTGAGGGAAGGCTTGGAGAGTGATGAGGAAGAGGTAGAGGATCTCTGGGATATGGAGCATATTGAAGAAATCCTACATGCAACATATGAGAGGAAGATGAGAGGTACAAGAATGGGCAGAGAAGGAAGCAATCCTATCCATATTCATGTCAGTGTGTAACCCATAAACCCATGTGCGACTAATACACTGAAGAGAACACCACCATTTAGACAACCAAAGTTCAAAAGCAGTCAGACAACCGGAAGTACATCTACACAAGGAACAACAACTGGAGGAGCCATTTCATGTAGCACTAGTCAAGTATCTACACCATGTGGAGGTAGTAGTTCATCATTTAGAATGGCAGGACACGATCCTACTATCAGGTTACCAAAATTTTGAGGAGAGGCAGCAGAAAAACCTGAGAAACACTTGTTCATTTGTGCAAAGATCTGGGAAGCAAAATAGATCACTGATGAAGATACCAAACTTGCGCAGTTAGTGATCATGCTAAGAGACCACGCACTATACTGGTACATGAGTTTAGACACAAACAGTGCACCTGGGACGACAAGGACATTGACAGACATTAAGAGGTTATTGATAAATGAGTTCCAGAAGCCAAGCTCATAGGATCAATGCATGAATGAGATGATAGAAATCCGATAGAAACCAGGAGAATCTATATGGGAGATTGACCAGAGATTCAAGTGACTGAAGGGAAAGTTAAAGTATCTCATGATCGACATGCAGAATCGGCACTTATTTGTCAATTCACTACTCCCACACTTAAAATATCCATTACGACAACAGAAGTTCTAGACGCAGGCAGAGGCTCTACAGGAAGCCTTTCAACTGGAAGAAAACCAGTACCAACAAACGGACCCAGCTATTGAAGAGCTAAAGGAGGACTTTAATAATTTAATGTTTCAACTAAACCAGAATAAGAACAAAGACAAATGAGAAGTTGTTTGGTGTACCACATGCAGGACATAAGGCCACCACAAGAATGAATGTCCAACATTCGCAGAGTATATGGCAGCAGGAATGCTAAAATTGTTACCCATAGGAGGACCATGGTGTGAAGTCTGTAAGAAACCGGGTCACGACCCCTATCACTGCTCGATGATTCAGAAATACCAGACCATCCCAAAGAACTCATACTACACATTTTGCAATTCAGTGGGCCACGATGACAAATATTGTAGAACTATGGAGTTGATGTGAGAAAGGACATCATACGCATATAGAGTGCAAGAATAAATGATGGCAGGGCACACCGCACCACAGTTTAACCCAGTTCCATCTCCATACAACACTGCGCAGCAGCAGTATAATACTACGCAACAACCATACAATAATGTGCAACCACATTACAACGCATCATAGCCTCAATACAATACCGTGCAGTACAATCAGGCGCTGCAGTATAACGCACCGAGAGGAGATAGAGTAGGCTACAGAGGTGGAGGACGAGCTAAAGGATCTTTCAGACGAGGTAGAGGACCAGTGGTGTGTCACAATTATCAACAAATGGTACATTATGCAAGGGAATGTCCACTTCCACCAGCAAATTGTATGTATTGTCGCGCACCGGACCACGATAAAAAAGAATGTCTGACACTACTAGTAAAGATCCAGGAAAAGAGGAACCAGAACAACCAGAATGTTCAGTGGATTTCAGCTAAAGCAAGGGATGAAGGATGGAACATCAATATAGTTACTCGTGGAGGAGCTAAAACAGGGGATGACACTGTTTGACAAGATCCATCACAAAATCAATAGGTGAGAAAGAACGTCAAACCAAGGAAGCAGTTCGATGTGCAGAAGGAAAAGGAGATATCTAAGCAAGACCGGAAAGAATTCTAGAAGGAAGATATTGCGACAACTTCAACTGCACAAGAAATAAAGGAAGCACTTGAATACAAAATGCCTCTGTTATTGGATCATACCAATGAAATACATTCCATGGGACAAGTAAGTACAATCAAAGGCTTTTTACAATCATGTGTAAAGGTACTAAGTGATCCATCATTTGTGAAAATATTTCAAAACATACTAGAAAAATGTAGTATGGAGACAGAAGGAAAACTAGAACCAAACACTGTCAATCACCTACATACAAGAACAAGAACCAGTAGGGAGTTTAGACTAAATGAAAACATTGCAGACTTCAATATGGGAGACATCATACTGGATCTAGGATACAAAGTTAATGTATTATAAAAGAAGACATGGCAATGCATGGGAGATCCAACATTAGGATATTCACCTGTTCAATTGAAACTAGAAAACCAACACAGAGTCCTACCAATCAGTAGACTAAAAGGAGTAACAGTTGACCTAGATGGAGTGCACACTAAAGCAGATTTTGAAGTCATTGAAATAGTGGACGACACAACACCTTACCCAGCGTTTATTGGTTTGGATTGGGAGTTTGACAACCAGGCCATAATCAACCTGAAGACTAGGAAGATGAACTTTGAGTTAAGAGAATACAGGGTCATCACCCCATTATATTTGTTGGAAGGGGAGAGGTTTATAGAACCTACTTGCCTAGACTTAGAAGAAATCAGCCAGTTTTACAGAACAACTGTGCACGATGAGGATTACATAAACCCAACTGCAGATGGGATACTCAGCTAACGGAGCATCACTTCATGTGAAACCGAATCAAATACTAGTTTAGATAATTGGCAACAAAGGCTACACGAAGTATCCACGAGGAGGTTTGAAAAAATAGATTGTGTCGTAAGATGGGTAGGCACAGAAATCATAGAACCACGCAGTTTCCACGGAGTAAACGATTTGGAAAAATTTTTAGCACAGTATCAAGACAAAGTATTAGAGAACTAGAGATTGTTATCACTTGATATAGCACTCAATGCCACACCTACAATATGGTGGGGCGCACACAAATAGACCATCACAAACTAGTACCAATGTAAGCGGTTACTGCGCATAAGGTTCGATGTTGAACAACAAAAGTATGATGGACAAAGGGCACCAGCGGAGAACTTGAAGGAGTGTAGAACGTCATGGAAAATGACACCCCCAGAGGAATGACCTCATCATTTTATACACACTCTAGAAGGCATACCAGCGAGCTAGTATACAAACAAGGAATTGCGCAAAGGAACTATGACCTAGACGACATTAAAACAAAATTTCACAATCACTTTCTCATTCGAGCATGAAAACCCCAACATAGATGTCGCTCTTAAAAATATAAGAGGAGTGTTATTCATCAAAGAACCAGAAATAAAAATTAGAACAAAAGAGAAAAAGTGGAACAAACAGATAGTCAATGAATTGTTTTCATGTTACCATGTACAAGAGGAAGCATCGGATGAAGATGATTCGCGTGATATTCAGATTGAAGAAGTGGAAAGAGAAAGAGATGTGGAAGGCCCACCTATAGAATCAGAAGTCATTTCTGCGTCGATCAAAGTAAATAAATTCAACATTGGGACAGCCAAGAATCCCAAAATGGCCAGCATTAGAAATTACTGGGATGAGCAAATAGTGGAAATCATAATAGAGTTATTGCATGAATATAGCGACATGTTCCCCACAACATTTACAAAGATGAAGGGTATAGAAGGAGAGTTATGAGAGATGAATATACCACTCAGACCTGAAGCGAGATCGATCAGACAATGACCATATAGACTAAACCCAATATATAAGAAGAAATTCAAAGCTGGGATCGACAGTATGCTCGAAGCCAACATCATAGAACCAATCGAATTTATTGAAGTATACTTGGATGATTGGACAGTCTACAGTTTGTTGAAAGACCATGTAGAAGTCTTATAGATAATGTTGTAAAGATGCAAACAATGTCAGATATCACTAAACATAAAGAAATGCATATTTGGAACACCGTTTGGGATACTATTGGGCCATATAGTATGAAAATAGGGCTTACTAGTAGATCCTGCAAATATTGCAGTAATTGTTAACTTACCACCACCAAAAACAGTCCATCAGCTCAGAGCGATGTTGGGACACACAGGTTACTACAGGAAATTTATCAAAGGATATGAACAAATTACTGCACTGATGGAAAGGATTCTAACAAAGGATACAAATTTTCAGTGCAACGATGAGTTCCAATATGGTATCGATATCCTGAAGGAAAATATGGTCACCGCGTTGATATTAATATTTCCATATTGGGAGAATAAATTCCATGTGCATGTAGATGCATCAACCATAGCACTTGGAGCTATCTTGGCATAGCCAAGAGCAGGAGACTTGGATCACCCGATAGCATTTGTGAGAAGAAAGTTATCAGACTCATAACAGAACTATAACATTATCGAAAGGGAAGGCCTAGCTATGGTCTACGCACTTCAAAAGTTAAGACATTACTTATTGGGAAAACACTTCAAGATGTTCACAGATCACTCAGCCCTGAAATACCTAGTCAACAAGCTAGCGTTGGGGGGAATAATTTGTCGATGGTTACTCCTATTTCAAGAATTTGACTTTGATGTAATAGTCAAACCAAGAAAATTGAATGCAGGACCTGACCACCTATCAAGGGTCACAAATGGAGAGGAACCTACAAATCTACAAGAAAACTTTTCGGATACACAGTTATTCTCAATCCAGATTGTTGATGAATACTTCAAGGATATCATTCAGTACTTAAGCATAGGTACTGCGCCGCAATAATATAGCACCGTGCAGAATAAAAATTGGGTAGTTTTTGTTGTCGGCTATCAACTGATTGCAGGACACCTATACAAAATGGGTGTAGATAGCATCTTGTGAAGGTACCTGTTAGAGAACGAAAGACCAAGAGTTTTAGTAGAATCCCACGATGGAATAGAAGGAGGTAATTATGCAGGTAAACCTACCGCGTAGAAGGTATTGCGCGTAGGACTATGGTGGCCAACGATTCATAGAGACTCGAAGGAGTATTGTTAAGGATGCCACGTCTGTCAAAGGGTAGGAAAACCCAACAGAAGGGATGAGATGCCATTACGACCACAAGTAACATTACAGGAATTCGATAAGTGGGTAATAGACTTTCTGGGACCAATCAACCCACCAGCAAAAAGAACAAGAGCAAGGTACACTATCACCACGACGGAATACCTAACAAGATGGGCGGAAACCACACCAGTGAAGGATTGAAGTGAAGAAACAATAACACACTTCCTATTTGAACAAGTGATCACTAGATTTGGATGCCCAAGAGTTTTGATGAGTGACCAAGGTATGCACTTCATAAACATCACCATCCACGCTATAACTGAAGAGTTTGAAGTCCATCATCATAAGAGCACACCATATCACCCACAGGAAAATGGCACAGTGGAAGCATTCAACAAAATCCTGGAGAACGCGCTAACAAATATTTGTAACATCAACAGAGACGACTGGGACCTCAAAGTACCAACATTATTATGGGCCTATAGGACTACGTGAAAAAATTTGACAGGGCACATGCCATTTAAACTGGTCTATGGCCAAGAAGCAGTGGTGCCATTAGAATTTATAGTACCAAGCTTGCACGTAGCAGCAATTACACAAATGACAGAACGAGGCACAGTACAGGAGAGGCTGAATCAATTAATGACCATGGAGGAAGAGAGGATCCTAGCAGGATTCCACCAAAAATTTCAGAACGCAAGAGACAAAGCCTGGCATGATAGACACATAAAGAAGAAAACTTTCAAGGAAGGAGATCTCATACTGATCTATGAAGGAAAATCATTTCAGCACCCTATGTAACACACCCACGACGGGGCATAAAAATTTTCGCTTTTCTTAAAGGACGAATTCTCTATTCATGGTTTCTAATTTGGAAAGTCAGGAACCAATCCGACCTCCCAATCAAGGGTCTCCAGTTTTGAAGCCAAATGACTCTCTGAGACCTTGATGGTCTTGTTCTGTAATTAAACACATAAACTTTTGACTACCTGGTGCATGTCTAAGGGTACCCACGACCTATGTTTGTGTGCTGAAGAAATATTGAGTTTCAAGCGCTAGCTCCCTTTTCATTAACCCCCCTCCTTCATATGGCCCTGGGCTATGACCTCTTGGAAAGTATGTGATTGCGGGCATGTACAAGGGTGGTTTTAAACCAACCCACTTTTCGCCTTGTAATTCACTACAAAGCACCATGTATTCCTTTGGCGATACCGTGGTTTCAATTACGGCCCGCTCAGGGAAAATTAAGACCCGAGCATGTTTTGGCCCTGCATTTCTTCATGACTGTCAATCTCTTTCTTTCAGTGATGATCTGTGATCAACGGTTGCTATCTATCCTCCTTTCCTTTCTTTCATGCACCTTCCCAGACCTCCCCGATCTATCGGCACATAGCTCCCTTCCAAATCAATGGTTGCAATTGGTTTCGGCTCTCCGACATTTGGGAGTTTCAACTCTCAAACTCTCGCTTCCTCCTTATTAGTTATCTTCCAAAGTGGAATATCTGCTGACACCTATCCCTACAGATGTGTGGATACGATTTCTTCCACGATTCCTTCCTTCGGGAGTTTCAGTTCTCAAGCTCTCGTTTATTCCAGAGAGATTTCTCCAAAAAGTCAGATCGTCTGCCACGCGTCCTCCTCAATCGAAAGTTCTGCTCCCGCTTTGGGACTTTTTCCTCCTCAACCAGATCGACGTTTCAGCTCCCTCCCCAATCAACCATCGAGATCTTCTCCAAGTCTTCGGACCTTTTCCTCCTCTCTTTTCTTCTGGAGTTCTAGATCTGGCATCGCATGTCCACCTTCACATCAATGGCTCTCATCACTTCGGATTTCTGGGCTTCGGGAGTTTCAAATCTCAATCTGAAACTCTCGAAGTAATTTCTCTAGAGTTACTGATCTGCTGACACGTGTCTCATGGCGATCAACGGCCAGGATTTACTTCAGTTGTTTGTCCTCCTCCTTGTCCACAAACCTCTAAAGTTGTGGATCTTACACCACCTGTCCTTCTTGACGATGGATGGTCCCAAATTACTTCGGGACTTCGGGACATTGACAAGTCCACTCTTCTGTGCACACAAGGGTTAAGTCTCATGCACTTACTCCTGGATCTAATGTCTATTGGTCCTTCATGCTCAAATCCAATAGATGGGATCTGTTCCTCTCCTTTTCGCTTCCTTTGTTCACCGGACGTTGATCTAATGGTCCAAGCTCCTCTCCACAACTGATTTGATGTTTATTGTCGCTCCTCCTCCTGAAATTTTGACTTCATCTAGCTTAGAATATTTTCTAAGTATTCAAAGTCCTCGACCTTTGCTTCTCCTATGAGTTCGTCTTCTTGGATCTTGTCAACACTTCTAAAAAGTGCTATCCCTTCTAAGCTTGATCCTTAGGGGATTTTGAATTCCCATGCACTCCTTGCGTTAATTCACTCGCGTCAGATCGACGGTCCACGACCTTCCTCGATCCAACGGTCTAGATTGCATCGTGACTTCGGGTTTTAGAGATTTAGTCACACCAATGTGCGATTATCCCATCATGCGAACTCCAAACTCACTGATCCAACGGTCAAGGTGGGTCCCGATAGATACTTGAATCTACGGTCCAGATCGCATCGCGACTTCGGGTTTCAGATTTTAGAGGATTCGTCCCCTTCATGATGATTACCAACATTCGTCGAACTTGTGAAGACTGAAGGAGTCGAGGCGTTAACACTTGTGTTCCTTCTTCAAATCTAACGATCATGATAGACCTTGGATCCTCCTGAATGGATCTCATCCGTTCATCTTCCAAACGAAATGATATTCCCTTTTGATACTTAAATCTCGCTATCCTTCCTGAGCTTCGTCAGTTATGAAGGACTTAAGATCTTTTCACTCTTTCTGCTGAACTTAACACTTAGAAGGGTCTTTTTCACACCTCTTGCACTCCTTCATCAAGTCTAGAACTTAAGTGGTTCTCGGCCTCTGCTAGCCTTGCAGAGAGCCTGTGAATATATGCACTACCTCTCCTGATCTTAACAAACTTCGTCCTCCAAGGGACTCAGAACGACTAGGATGGTCGACATGCGTACATGAAATTGTGCCCAAGGTCAACGAACTCACAGTTCATGGATCTAGCTTAAGTCACCACAGGGCGCAAGCATTTATGAATACAAAACATGTCCAATCCATACTTGCCTAAATACACAATTTAAACAGGAATAAAGAGATACAGTATAACCATTAAGAAAACATACACATCCCTGGGTCCTTCACAGTATATCCCATTTCATTACATAATTACAACTTAATTTCACAGGGTATGAGAATACTTATCTATTACAAGTTGCATCCAACAAACTGACTGTGGGTGTACGCCTTTCCACCCAACCATAGGCTCAGAGGAATTCATTCTTAGCACTATGGCCACTCCCGTGCCAAGCCATGATATAAATAGGGAATTTCCACCATCTCTCATAGAAATTCTCTTTGTCACAATGACCCTGGGACATTTATCAGATGCTTCCTCGGCATCAAGATCGCGTTCGGTCCTTTAGGTTGTGTTCTCTGCACTTCCTTTAGATCACACCTCTCCCTTTCGATCTTGTTCTCTCCGTATGTATATTACCTTCCCTCCTCTTGAAGGTTTTCGACCTGTCCTGTTCCTTCTGTCAGAAGGAAGCTTGAGTTTGCAGGTCTCTGTGGTACCTCGAGCTAACATCCTATAGCTAGACCATGTTTCCATTCATGGGGGTGGTTGATGATTCAACTATTGGTCCTTTATTCATTAACTGGTTCCTTTCCTCTAGAGATATCATGGCTCGTACTTCAAGGCTTCACCCCCCCAACAGTCAGCTATGGGAAATTTAACAATAATACATTTACATTGTCCACATGCCTTAGCATGGTAATCCTATTTTATGATTAATTACAAGCTGGGGGAAATCGGGGTGTTACACCCCGGGAAGATGAGAATGCATTGGCTACGACCATACGAGGTAAAATCTGTCATAGATAGAGGAGTTGTATAGTTAAAATACTTATCAGGCGCAGAAATCAGAGGGATGATCAACAGGAGCCAACTGAAGTTGTACAAGAACAATCGACCATCCACCAAAAAAAAAAATAGTATATTGAAAAAGAACCAAAAGGGGTACAATGCATCGGAGAAATAAAAGGCATGACAACTTAGGAACACAAATTCAATGAGGAGAAGGACAACGGTCACATACAAAGGGAAATAAGCAGGAAAAGGAAAGTCAGCAAAAGTAGGATGACATGACAGCACTAGGTGGAATTAAAGGATGGCAAGGACCGATGGGACACCACATTAAATGCACCAATTGGAGATGGAAAGGCAGAGTAATGGCAACTAAGAAATCGATGGAGATGCATTGAACCCGTAGTTAAGGTGCATTAAACCCATAATGAAGGAAGCATCCTTGACAAGATTCATGGGAAACCCATACAGCACACGGACGCGGGAACAAACAGTTTATTCATGAAAAAAGAGCAGATAGAGAGCAATAAAGGTTGAAAAGCATAGAGCAAGTTCACAGAGGTCACAGAGACCATTCAAACCCAGCAAACGTTTGACATTCACCACCATGGCACCGCCCAAGAAAGCATAAGCGAGCCAAACTACCAAGAAAACCAGAGTTCAGACCAGATCACGAGGACAGACGGAAGAAGGTGAATAGTAGCCGTCGGAGATCGCCAATGTCGACGAAATCCCATCTCCATACACAACACCGGTGAACCCTAAACCTATACTAGAAGAAATCCAACAGCCAACACTAGAGGGAAAGAGTACAGATACACCAGTATAAGTACAAGAGCCGCAGAACCAAGAAGCAAACACCCTGAAGGAGGTGCAACCAGGGAACACCGAACCAGCTCCAAAAGTCAATGGAACAAAGCCAAATCTGGATGCAACAATTGAGCTAGATGAGTCTCAAATGACCATATCAGACCACCCACCAAAAGGAACGGTCAAAGATGTCATGGGTCAGCTGGAATGGTATATGGAGGAAAATTACAAGTCGTTGGAACTTTGAGCCAACCACCACCATCGAAGAAAGACAAGATACAGATACCCAGGTCACCTCGTAAGAAACCTGCAGTAGAAATCGTTCTACCGCGTATACCATATGGGGTACAGGTATGAATAGACCTATTGGGTCATATAGGGAGGCTCAAATACTTGGACCACGATGTAGCAGAAGAAAACAAGTTTTCGTAACTTGCAAAGAGAGTATACATGGAGATGGTGGGCACAAATCCGTTTGGGGAATCGATTAATCAGCCACTCCAATGGGCGACCGGGTTGGAGAAGATGGGAATTTTAGGACTAATAGACCTACCACATTTTGGCAGAGGTCAGTACGCAACTGCATGCGTCAAATAGTTGTTAGCAGTCACACATCGCGGGGACATCTGGTTGGACAAGCTCATCTCGATAGACGTAGAGCTTATCGCAAATATAATAGGATTGCCATCTCAGGGCATGGATCCCACGTATTTTCTGGATGACAAAACCAGGGAGAAGGTGCTAGCAGAAAAGATGAAAAAAACGTATGGTAGTGACAGGGGGACAAGAGGGATCATTATCAAAAGGATCAACGATGTCACAACACAATTGGACACAAAAATCTTAGGCTGCAAGTTGCTAAGAAAATCCCACAGGGAGGAAGTCCCAGCTGGAGTTGTTGCAGTTGCAGCTCAATCAACAGAGGCACCACAGTGAGTTGGGCACCGTACCTCTTGAACTTATTCCTAGATGACTGCAAGGATGCACAGGATCTAGGAATAGAGTTTCACTATTCATGGTTGATTACATTAATAGCCTTCATGGGATGGAGAGAGCCAAGGTACATAGTTTTTGCTACCAGAACCAAACCGAATCAGGGAGAAAGATATTTGTTTCTCAGAGCCAGGCCAAATGCTAGGAACAAAAGGACAAGTGGTTCCATATTTGAAGGATACCTACGCGACATACAGGAAGAAATCTCCAAAAGGTGGAGAATAACACTAGAGGCCTTCGCGCGGTATAAAGACATCGCCAATTTCCAAGCCACACGACATACAATGTGGATACAGGTGAGGAAGGATCCTGATAAACAGTGGCTACAGATGCGCTATTGTATCATAGAGGGCGACATCAACATGGTCATCAGCGAATGGGACGATGAGTGGAATTCTCCATTCCTTACCCAGGAATTGTCAGAAAGAACAACAGAAGAAGAGGCAGGGCAGGGAGAGACCCAGCCAAAGGAAATTCAAGTGCCCAAGAGATGAAGAATGGGCCAGGGAAAAACAACATCGAAAGACAAAGGGACAACAAAGACAGGGATCCAGAACAGGAAAAAGGATAAGACGCAGTCGGTCAAGGAGCAGCAACAACAGGCCGAGCCCGCGCAGGAGACCGCAGCAAGGCCAAACCCACAGGAACCAGGGGCAAACAATAGGCCAGCCACGCAGACAGGAGGTGCGTGCAAGAAATCAAAGGCACAAAGAACACCTCGGGAGTATACGATCACAGATGACGATGGAGAAATGATAGCCCGAATGGTCTAGGATTAGGGATGATTTTAAGGATGGAAATTTATTTTAAAATGTAGAAACCTTGGTGAATCTTACTAATCCTTCATATGTCAACTATAAATGTTTGGCGATATTTTTGTAAAAATATTCAAATTTCTAAGTATTTTATATAGTTTTTATAAAATTTTGGCGATTTTTAAGGTAAAAAAAAATTATCCTATAGAGTTTGGGTGAATCATTTTTAAAATAGTGAATCTCGTTTTTGGAAAAACCATGGAAAATTAGCCCATGAGCGAAATTTAGCCCCTAAAATCATCCCTGTCTAGGATTGTCTATCCAAGGATTTTGACCATGCTACGGACCAAAGGGATAGAATTCAAGAGGAACTGGCATACATGCGGCAGCTCCCCAAGAAAATCAAGGAAGGG
Organism: Picea engelmannii; assembly: GCA_009831015.1. Taxonomy (NCBI): domain Eukaryota; kingdom Viridiplantae; phylum Streptophyta; class Pinopsida; order Pinales; family Pinaceae; genus Picea; species Picea engelmannii. Next base: position 510,681 of record ML779080.1, on the reverse strand, counting down.
AAAACAACAAGCAGCAGGGGAATAGAACCATCGACACTGCAAACGAAGGAAAGAGTGGAAGTAGAAGAACGAGATACATTCCATCCATTATCGCACCCAAACGCAACATTCCACATCACACCCAGTATGTTGCGGATGGATGAGATTGTGGGGCAGACACCCCTGAAGGAATTAAGCCAAATCCAACTGGTGTTGACGCAAATGCCAACCGGGGCATTACATAAGTTGCAGGTTAGCATAAACCACGAGGTACTATCTTGCGCACACAAAGACTTGGTCGAATTGCAGCAAGCAATGAAGAAGCGGGACACGCTAAAAATAGTCTATGAGTAGGCTAAATCTGAGACCCAGGAGGAAAGGGAGCACATAAAAGGATTGGAATAGAAAGTGGCAGGAACTTACAAGAAGATTCCACAAGCCACGTAGAGAGATGAAATCATAGTTGCAAAAAAGATTGATCGGATTGCACAGGAAATGGATCAATATCAGAAGGAGATTGAGAATCTCCGAGAACAACTCATACAAACTACTCCACCAGCAATGAAGGAGAAAAGGAAGCAGGAATCAACATCGCAGCTGCAGGATATAGAGCAACAGGTCAGCACAACAGCTGACTTGTTTGATAAAGCAGCGCAGCTTTGGACAAAGTTAGAGGAGGATTAGCAGGTCCAAAAGTGGGACAAGGAAGAAGAAAGGATCAACGTGGCGATCCAAGAAATAAAGCAGAGGCAAAAGACAATGCCAGTCACAGAACACGTCAAATGGATGCAAGACATGAAGAGATTGCAAGCAGAGATAACTACGGCGCAAACACAAAAACAGGAGCGTTAGGCTCAAATGGAATCGCTGCAGGTGTGGGTAGCAGAAGTCCTGGCACAAGCAGAGGATGCAAAGGAACAGATCACACAGACCCAAGCAAAGTATGTGGAATTTATCAGTGACGAAATTGTAGTCCAGATAGTGGACACACTTAAGGAGAAGACTACGCAGGTGCAAACATAAGCAACAGATCTCAAGGAAGAGGTCTAGGAGATCACCAAGGAGATTGAGGAAGCACACAAAGGTTAGGTGCCTCGGGACGAGCCACATGTCAGTGTTGGGGGCCTATTGGAGGCAGGACAAAGGCCAAAGTGGAAAAGCAAGGCGTTTTTGGGAAAGAAAGTGTGCACAAGGAAAACGACAGCTGGAAGGAAACACAACATGCGCACATGCAAGAAAGCGTGCACAAGGAAAGCAACAGCTGGAAGGAAGAACAACATGCACGCATGGGAGGAAGACCTAATGATGGTAGGGTTAGGGTTTTGGTAAGGTATTGTAATGGCTGAAGATCCAGAAATGTATAAATATAGATACTGAGGTATTATAGAGGGTTCAGATTATTGTTGCTATAGTAGTTACGCATGAGTTGATGTGATATGTAATATTTTATTGTATGATCTATTTTATATAAGTTGTTGAGATAGATAAGATTAGGGAGGGTAGATCTTGAGGGTTAGATCACAGGCTGAGGATCCTGGTGCGATCTAGTCCACCTCATATAGATCTCACCCGACTGAGAAGAGTTGTAAGCACGCGGCGTTGTAGATGCAAAAACACCATAATAAAAGAGCCAAGAGCCAGATCTTTGTGGGCGTAGCCTAGGAGGGGGTGAACCACGGTAACATCTATGTTATGTGATGAATGCATGTATATATTTATCATCTTCAATAGTTATTATGTTGAATGAATGATTTGTTACATTGTTTGTTTAAATGTTGTTGTGATATTGAGGGAATAAGCTATTGGATTTACTGCATAGTCGTGGATAACAGTATGTTGCAATTACAAGTTATAATAATGGTTCAATATTTATCTCTCTTATCTCACACTCAATCCTAGGCTGTAAACACATGAGTCTTACAGCCACCCATCAAAGCTATCTCGGGTAAGACTATGCAGCGCATTCTGTGTGCTATGTTGTCTTTTGGTTTACCAGGGGGGGCGATAGTTTTAGAGGCTTTGTTGGAAACTCGGAAGACATGAACCCTGGATAAATACAAACTCAGATAGTATAGAAGAGTAGTAGCCAACAACATGGAAATTGGCATCTTCATTAGGTTTCGATGTAAATATGGGTATGTCGAGTTTGATCTTTGTTGGCATGTGATCCAGGAGGATCCAAGGGATGTTCACATGTGGTCCAAATTGATCCAGGAGCATTCAAGGAAATTCCATAGATATAGAAACACTTACTTAGGTCTAGGAGGATCCTAGAACATTTGCAAGTGATCCTAAGAGATCCAGAATGTCAACAGAGGTCCTAAGGGATCCAGTTATGCTCAAAATTCAAGTCTCACAAATTCTCTAAAGAATTGCATCATTGCATAGTGCTCTTTGTCATATTTTCGACGGATCAAACGGTTTGTCAAACAGAGCTCGTATGGAAAAGTTACAAGAAGTCAAAGTTTCAGTCAACCAGGTCAAAGTACAGGGAAAATAAGGAAGTGACGCGTGGCACTACTACATGGATGACACATGACACCTAATTGGCAGCGAACTGGGCAAGGTGGTCCAACCGCATAGTGAAAAGTGATTCCTTCAAGTGTTGATAAGTGGCTCCATTTAAGTGTTGAAAAGTGTCATTAGAAAGAGCCAATGAGAGGCCACCATGTGGCGACCTCCCATTAGCCCATATGGTTCAAGTTATATAAAAAAATATTATGAGAGGTTTCCACGTGGCGACCTCCCATTAGCCCATATGGTTCAAGTTATATAAAAAAAGGTGGTCCAACTGCATAGTGAAAAGTGACTCCTTCAAGTGTTGACAAGTCGCTCCATTTAAGTGTTGACAAGTGTCATTGAAAGA
>ML779080.1:447393-505525 GCA_009831015.1 Picea engelmannii | reverse complement strand
GATTGTTGTAAGAACCAACCGTGTTCACCCAAAGACTTACATGGTCACCTATATTATACTACCCACGTTAGTAAAGATAAGTTCAACAAGTTTGAATATAGAACACAGTCTTAGAAAAACTTGAACCTCACAAAGCTAACATGAGAATGAGAGTGCCTAAATAAATTGAGGGATGGACTTATAGGACACAAAGCTAACATGTGAATGAGAGTGCCTAAGTAAATTGAGGGATGGACTTATAGGACGAGGAAATGAATAAGGAGCATTGCTATGTTGTTACTAAAGTTTACATAGTAATTGCAATCAAGCTATCTCCAATCACAACTATTTATTTTTACCAATGGACTTCCATAATTGTAATAAGGTTAGAGAGAGAGAGAGAGAGAGAGAGAGAGAGCCCATCATATATGAGTTTGTCAACCAACAATGGGGATAACCATCATTGGTTGCTATGACTCATCACCATTATTTAAGGCAAACCATGTCACATGAAATAAACTATTGATAATCCTAGAATAACTCTTAGCCAAACAAGTTTATATATATTATGAATAATAATATAAAATAATGTTATTTTTAACTCAAAATATATTTATTTTATTTTATTTATAATTTTGTTTCTTGTTATTATTAAATTATTGGAATAACTATTTTTAATATAAAAATAGATTAAACATCATGCAAATTGATTTTACAATAAAATTTACAATTTCATAAATTTAAAATAAAATGTATAAAATTTTAAATTAAAAAATACAAAAAGCACAACAAAAATATACTTCTAATTTATAATTTTAAAGTTATCAAAACTATTACTTAGTTTAACAAAGCATGATAATAATGGAATAATAATTAATCAATATTTTAATTGCAAATATGTGAAAAATAATAATATGTTAATTAGGAACATGTGAAAAATAATACATGAGTAAAAATATTTAACTCCATTAACTTTATCAATATTAACATTTTTTCTATTTATAACTATTCTAATAATGATTTCAAAGTTAATATACCATATTTTATTATTACATTCATACAATTAAAAAGATATAAAATTTTGAGAGGATTATATTATTAAAATTGAAATTTATATTTTACATAAAATATTTAAATTAATAAATTAAATATATATCTATATCTATATAATATAGTATATGTTTTGAAATTATTATGTATATGTTTTTTTTATTTTATTATTACATTCATACAATTAAAAAGATATAAAATTTTGAGAAGATTATATTATTAAAATTGAAATTTATATTTTACATAAAACATTTAAATTAATAAATTAAATATATATCTATATCTATATAATATATATAGTATATGTTTTGAAATTATTATGTATATGTTTTTTTAATGTGTTAGAAATTCATTGTGTTAAAAAACATATAACAATTAATATTTGTTTTAAAACCAACATGAATATAAACGTTTAATTAATAAAAATATATATTTAATAAAAAAATTAAATATCTCTAAAAATAAAATAAAAAATATTTTAAATATAATATAATGTTTTTTCAAATTTTAAATATAATTTGTAAACATTTTATTTATAATTTAATTTGTAAACATTTTATTTATATTAAAATTATAAGATATTAAAATTGTGAACAAAATGATTGTTTTCAAAAAACTGTTAACCAGTTGACAGGTTTTTTAAAGAAAACCTAACACTAAAGAATGCTTTCAGCATAAAAATAGTATGGAATCAATGGGACTCGAACCCTTCACATCCAAGTACACTAAAAAATGTTTTCAGCATAAAAATAGTATGGAATCAATGGGACTCGAACCCTTCACCTCCAAGTACACCAGGTCACCATGTGGTGACCTCCCATTAGCCCATATGGTTCAAGTTATATAAAACTAGCATAGCCACTCAAAACAGTGGCTGATGAACGCCGAAAGGCGTGGACAGAAAATGAAACGCACAATCAGAAAATGAACGCCTACAGCCAGCATGCTAAATCCAAAGTTTAATCATTTAAATGTGGCAATCATATGGTGTTACAGTAATTTCTTAATATGATTAGGTAAATGTTAAAAGGTAAACAGATTAACGGATGCATTCAAAAATACAAGGAAGTTATGAAAAGGAAATCACATTCATTGATTTGGAATGACGACTAAGAATATGCTAGCATCTTCAATTGTTAGCCATCAAATTAGAACTTTAGATTAAAAGGTGATTAATTGTGCTCATTGTCAATAAATATAGACCTTTCAACATAAAAATAGTATGGAATCAAACCCTTCATCTCCGAGTACACCAAAGGTTCTAATAAATCTCGCCCGTTTGCCAACGTGCCAAAATATGTGCCTTACTATCCATATGGCATATGGATTATTTAAAGTGATCTAAAGATTTATTTGGGTGGCTAAAGGGGGGCCGAGGGCCTAAGCCCTCGATCCTTAGCCCTGGTTCTTACCATATATCGTGACCACATCATAGCACATAGCGCGGGGTCTATCACTAAAGTTCGCGCCGGAATATTATATGTGTGTTGGTAATAAGTGGGTTTTTTAATATTTGTTATAACAAACCCTCCACAAAACATGCGCGCAATTTCCAATGCCTAAAGACTTGCCAAAGTGGGTTTTAAAACATATTTTATGCCATAAAAAAGTGGATAGTTGGAACCATATGATTTGAAAGCTCTAAACCAATGCACCATGAATTGGGTTTTTAAATAACCATTTTTAATTAATGGCTTTGTTTGTATTAATTATACATGCTTGCAATTTCCAATGCCTAAAGACTTGCCAAAGTGGGTTTTAAAACATATTTTATGCCATAAAAAAGTGGATAGTTGGAACCATATGATTTGAAAGCTCTAAACCAATGCACCATGAATTGGGTTTTTAAATAACCATTTTTAATTAATGGCTTTGTTTGTATTAATTATATTTGTAACCAAAAGATGCCATTAAGGGGTTATAAAAAGACCCCTTTACTCCATGTAAAAGAAAGTTCTCGTATTAGAATTCTATTATATTAGAGAATTCTACATGTAAGTTCTCATGAATTGAGATACATTAGTACTCATAATGAGTCGAGAGAACTTATAGCTATCATGAGATGAGATTTAGGATTTTTATGAGAGAGTTTTAAGTGAGAGAACTAAGATAGTTGGAATTCAACTATTAATGGGGAGAGTAAGCATATTATGTATGTCTTTTCTTGTATAAGCTATGTTGGTGAACTTGAAGATTTTCTTAGTCACTTAAAGGGAGCATGTGATTATGTATAGTAGATTTTATTCGTTTTTTCGCGAGGATTTTAATGGTGATAGTTATTTTCTCATTTGTATAATGGATTTGGATTTATTGTCTTATTTGTGTAAAATTGTCCTTTGTTCATATTCTTCATGTATATGACTTCTTCATCAATTCTCTTATATTGTACATTATTCATATATGTAAACCATCTCAATAGATCCTTATTAATCAATATTGAAACTAGTTGGATTTTATATGTAAATGATTTATGAAATAAGTAGTATCCAAGGAGTTTTCATATCAACATGGATGGCGAAATTGGGTCATGATGAATATGATGATGATGATGATGATGATGATGGAAATGACAACCATGATCATGGTAATGATGAAGAGAATGATGTCCCTAAGTCTTAAAACCCTCTCATATCGTCAAGGCATGCACCTAGTCTAAACATGTAAAATTTCAACGCATATAGTCACAATTTGAACAAATTTCAACATTGGCCCCATTCACTGCTCACTGTGGGGGTCAGTGGATGACATTGGTGATGGGCATGTTGGAAGTTCCAAGACATTTCATGAAAGTTCCGACAAAGATTCTATAGAAGGGAATTAGGAATGATGACAATGAGATCGATGTGCATGATGAACATTGATGAAAACATGGATGATCTCGAAAATTATGTGGGGACGTCAGACATACTTGAGTCTTGAAACCCTCCCATACCATCAAGGCATGTGTCTAGTCTAACCATGTCAAGTTTCGACGCATACATGCACATATTGAAGAAATTTCAACGTTGTCCCCATTCATTGCTCACTATGTGGGGTCGATGCATGACATTTGTGATGGGTGTATTGGAAGTTCCTTTACATTTCAAGAGAGTTCCAACAAGGATTCTACAGGTGGAAATGATGAATGATGACAATGAGACATCCATTATGAACGTTGATGTAAACATGGACGATCTCAAATATTATGTGGGAACATCAGACATCCTTGAGTCTCGAAAGCCTCCCATACCATCAAGGCATGTGTCTAGACAAACCAAGTCAAATTTTGATGCATAAAGGCACAGATTGAAGAAATTTCAACGTTGGCCCCATTCACTGCTCACTGTGTGGGGTCGATGGAAGACTTTTTTGATGGGTGTATTGGAAGTTCCATGACATTTCAAGAGAGTTCCGACAAAGATTATACAAATGGAAATGACGGATGATGACAATGATACGTCAATGAACATTGATGCAAACATATTGGATGATCTCAAAGATTATGTGGGGACATTAGACATCCATGAGTCTTGAAACCCTCCCATACCGTCAAAGCATGTGTCTAGTCTAACCACATCAAATTTTGACGCATACATGCACAGTTTTAAGAAATTTTAACGTTGGCCCCATTCACTTCTCACTATGTGGGGTTGGTGGATGACATTTGTCGTGGGTGTATTGGAAGTTCCATGACATTTCAAGAGAATTATGACAAATATTCTACAAATGGAAATGACAAATGATGACAATGATACATCAAAAATGAACATTGATGCAAACATGGGCGATCTCAAAGATTATGTGGGGACATTAAACATCCTTGAGTCCTTAAACCCTCCCATAACATCAAGGCATGTGTCTTGTCTAACTACATCAAATTTTGACGCATACAAGAACAATTTTAAGAAATCTCTACATTGGCCCCATTCACTACTCACTGTGCGGGGTTGGTGGATGACATTTGTGATGGGTGTATTGAAAGATCCATGACATTTCAAGAGAGTTTTGACAAAGATTCTATAGATGGAAATGACGAATGATGACAATGAGACGTGCATGATGAACGTTGATGCAAATATGGATGATATCAAATATTATGTGGGGACATCAGACATCCTTGAGTCTTGAAACCCTCCCATACCATCAAGACATGTGTCTAGTCTAACCATGTCAAATTTCGATGCATACATACACAGTTTGAAGAATTTTTATCATTATCCCCATTCATTGCTCACTGTGCAACGTCAATGCAGGATGACATTTGTGATGGGTGTATTAGAAGTGCCATGAAATTTCAAGAGAGTTTCGACAAAGATTCTATAGATGATAATGACGAATGATGACAATGAGACATCCATTATAATGAATGTTAATGCAAACATGGACAATCTCAAAGATTATGTGGGGACACAAAACATCATTAAGTCTTCAAACCCTCCCATACCATCAAGGCAACTATCTAGTCTAACCATGTCAAATTTTGATGCATATGGGCACAGATTGAAAAAATTTCAACGTTGGCCCCATTCACTTCTCACTATGAGGGGTCGGTGGAAGAGATTTGTGATTGGGGTATTGGAAGTTCCATGACATTTCAAGAGAGTTACGAAAACAATTCTATAGAAGGGAATGACGAATGATGACAATGAGATGTGCATGATGAACATTGATGAAAACGTGGACGATCTCAAAGATTATGTGGGGACATCAAACATCTGTGAGTCTTAAAACCCTCCCATACAGTCAAGGCATATGTCTAGTCTAACCATGTCAAATTTCGACACATACAAGCACAAATTGAAGAAATTTCAATGTTGGCCCCATTCACTGCTCACTATGCGAGGTCGGTGCATGACATTTGTGATGGGTGAATTAGAAGTTCCATGAAATTTCAAGAGAGTTCCAACAAAGATTCTACAGATGGAAATGACAAATGATGACAATGAGATGTCCATTATGAACGTTGATGCAAACATGGAAGATCTTAAAGATTATGTGGGGACATCAAACATCCTTGAGTCTTGAAACCCTCCCATACCGTCAATGCATGTGTCTAGACTAACCATGTCAAATTCTAATGCATACAAGAACAAATTGAAGAAATTTCAATGTTGGCCCCATTCACTGCTCACTGTGAGGGGTCAATGGAAGACATTTGTGATGGGTGTATTGGAAGTTCCATGACATTTCGAGAGATTTTCAACAAAGATTCTACATATGACAATGATGGATGATGATAATGAGACATGGATGATCTCAATGATTATGTGTGAGGTCGATGGATGTCATTAATCCCTTGACCATATATAATCCCTAAGAAATTAACCATTAAACTTCCTAACCTCTAAGCCCCAAATCCATTATCCCTTGACCCTTAATCCCTTAAATTGTAACCCATAATCCCTTAACCCTTAATCCATAGACCCCAAATCCCTAAATCACCTAATTCCCAAAGCCCCTATCCACTTAACCTCCAACAACTCAACAATATAACTATTTAGGCACATTAGGAGTTAAAGTGGAAGCCAAACTAGAAGCTAAAAAGGAAGCTAATCTAGAAGATAAACTGGAATCAAAATTGGAAGCTACACTTTAGCTAAACTAGGCACCAATTGGGGCACTAACTAGGGTGCTAAATAGGGAGATAAATAGGGAGCTAACTTGGGTGCTAACTTGGGCGTTAAATAGGGCGCTAAACTAGGCACTAATAGCGCCAAATTGTGTTGTTCTGTGCAAATAATGCCATAAATAGGGCCCTCCCGATAAATAGCGCCGACTTTAGCAAAAAAGTGGAGAAAAATGCATTAAAATAGCCAGTGGAAGCAAAAACGGGAGATAATCACAGGGATTTGTTGTAGTGAAGCCCGACTAGGGAAGAAAGGGCCACCACTTCTTATTTTTTAGAGATGGAAACATGGCACAAAGTATTGAATATCTCACCAGATGTGATTGAGTTCCCAAAGCCTAAGATGAAAGAGTAGGTGTAACGACTAAGTCACCTGGAATTAGTCGTTTCACAGATGCCTACAACAATACTACAAGGCTTGCACATTGGTATTGCACAAGAGATACAGTTCTGTGTAGAATCATCATCAAGAGAGTTGGAAAAGGTAGCGACGAAGAAGACAAAGTTGAAACAAGATCATACAAATGCTTTATAAGAGAAGAGCACGACTGAGGAAAAGGATGACGAGATATTGAAGGAGAAGAGTGAGGTGGAGGAAAAGGCTGAGACAATATTGAAGGAGAAGGATTAGGTTGAGAAATAGGAAGATTGAACACATCAGGCCATCCAGAAACTCTATAAGGATATTCTAGAAATGTCGATGGTGGTAGAAGCCACTCTTGAAGAAAAAGTATCAATAATCATGGAAATCATTAAAGGCTTCCGCACCAGGATCAAAGACTTGGAATCGTACACCACACTAGGGACACCACCTGAGGAAAAGGTACAAAGAGAAAGAACCGTTATGACCTCAGTAGAAATTATTAAGAGACTGGATGAGGAATGCACAAAGTTATGTGAGGAAGGCATGCAGATTGGACAAATTTGATGAAGGATCCAGAGATGAAGGTTGTGGAAGCTAGATTAAGGGATGCACAGGAAAATGCATAGAAGGATTCAAAGAACATAAGTACACTTCCACCAGCTGAGCGCATGGTGACCATCCTAGCAAGTAGGAAGTTGTACACTGAAATAGACCAGATAAGGGAACAACATGTAGGATTATCCAACAACGATTAGTATCATTGTAGGACAAAGCACTAAGGGTAATTGGGGAATTGGCAATTGTGCAGAGCATGATAAAGCAAGACACACATGACAATGAGGAGAAACTCACGACCTTGACTATGCAGGTCATAGAGGAGATTTTGGAACAAGAAGAAGAAATCAAGAAAGAAGTCGCAACAATAAAGGAGCCCCTCCAAAATTTCATGGAAGCATGGAGGGGCATGACACAATAGGATTAAGTGGCTCAGGATGAGCCACAAGTGATCATTAGGGGCCTTTTGGATAGGTAGTTTAAATAACTAAGTTTTTTAGGGTGCGTGCAAAAGAAGGAAGGACAACAACTAGCATTCAAAAGCAGATAGACGGGAAAAAGATGGAAGAACAACAGTCAGAAATGGAAAAGTGGCATGCAGGCGCAAAGGTAGGAAAAGAACGCCGGAACAATGAGTTGTCATGAGTTGTAATGAGTCATCATGAGTTGTCACAGGGTTTTGGGATAATCGAGTAGGGTTTTGAGCCCTAAATTCTATGTATAAATATGTAATGGGTTGGGAAGAATAGGTGGTTGAAAGTTGAGCTAATGATAGGCTGAGGTTGAGAGAATAGACTAAGAATTAGAGAGATTCTATGTTTGAAGGTTTAGGGAGGGTTTGTAGAGAAGAGGCTTGCACTACAGAGTGGCTAGGAAGGATGGGGAGGGATACCATGATGTATCTATTGTAAGCGCAATGCGTAATCCTGAGATGAATTGCAAGAAGAATAATAAAGAAGCCAACCATTGTGGATGTAGCCCAAGGATTAGGTGAACAACGTTAAAATTTTGTGTATAAATATCTTTTTATGTGATTTTTCATGGATGTTCTATTTATGCATAACTAGATCTAGATATGTTTATTAGTCGATTGATGCGTAATAATGATGAATGTTATAGTGAATAGTTTATGTTGCAATCTATGTCACAATGGTGTTGCATAATTAAAGTTTATTAATTCATCAAGGTAAAAGGGACAAAGAATATGATGCGCAAGGTAGATAAGAAGGAATGAATATGATGATAGCCTCTTATCCCCTCGTCCCTGCAAAAACTTGGTTCCTGCAGCCCCAATAGATGCCTCGGGTGAGACTTCACTTTCATGCAAGTGATGTTGAAAGGGCCGGTGTCTACAAGGCTTGTTGGTAGAATAAACTGAACCTAGGGTCTTACAACCGCGTGCCAACACTTAGAGCATATGCTAAGTTTCTCATTGAACATTTCACTTATTTATTTACCAAGCTTTACTACACATTGAACAATTTACCTTTTTGCTTATTTTTACAAAGTTTTATGCTAAGTGCTTTTACTACAAATACTTTACATTGCTTCCCATATATGCTAACCTCCCCATCCAACATTTCATTTATTTACTAACTTTTACTCCACATTGAACAATTTGTTTTTTTTTCTTGTTATTACAAAGTTATATGCTAATTGTTTTTACTATAACATAAAAATAATGATATTTTTTATTACTATATGAATTAGCTTTTGACAAAGACAATTCATTATCCATGCTTCTAATTATATTAAGTTTCATTGTTCAACATATGTTTCCACTCAACAACATATATTTAACAATTGACATGGATTGTGTTTCCATGTAGCCCTTGTTAGTCTTTCCACAACATCACTCTCAATACAACATTTATACTAAGTTGACAAAGCCTAATGATAATTCATCGTTGATGTGACATAAGTGTCTGACCCATGATATATAATAAGAAATACTATTAATTCATATCATAAAGGACTCATATAATGTAATGAGGTGGTGGATATGTTATCTCACAAACATGCAATCGATGTGTACATATCATAGTGCACCCCTTAAGTATGTGGTGATTGGTTAAATAGTATTGGGTGGAAGAGTGTAAAGATTTTGATTTGAGTAAATTTAAAATACAGTTTTTCCCAGGATTCAGTAATATCGTTACATACTTTAATTATTTTATTAAGTATCATGTACATTAAATAAAAATAAAAAATTAATTTTAAGGTAAAATATAAATTAATTTTAAAATTTATGTTCCATACTTAATTATTTTATTAAGTATCTTGTATATGTTAGAGTTCCAATGCAGATTAGCTTTGTGAGATGTAAGTTCATTAGGTGATCTTATCTACCTAGTTGTGACAACTATCACTCGGCTTATTTCATTGTATAAATAAACCTTCATTCGTGTACATTAACACAGAGATCTAGTTTAAATAATTTTTTCTCTCTCTTTTGTAGAAGTGTTTGGTGTTGCAGTGTGATCCTCATGAGTTTTTATCTCCTTCATGGTATTAGAGCAGTTATGCAAACCCCTTCTCCTTTTCTCTGAGAAAGTTGTTGGTTGTGTGATCTATTGACATGATTTGTTCATCTGGCTATTTCTCTGACCAAATATTAGATCTATCGCTCTCCTGCGAGTAACTGGAAGGTAACACAATGAAACCTACAAAGTTTATATGGCGGTCATCTAACCAGAGTAGGGTGTTTGGATTGTGGTTCCCTCCTTCACATGGATTGTTGTTTTGAATCCATTATGGAGTAACTAAGGCGGTCCATAACATTTTTCCTCTATTCTAGTTTACTGGTGAATCAACAAGAGTGACTATGAAAAATTTGAGGGTTTCTTTCCATGACCTAGGTTTGGACGATGGTGGATGACTGTGATTTCACTCTATCACTTTACTTCCTCCCTATCTTCTACAAGCTCACATGTAGGGTTGATTTTGCTTCATAATTTATTTCCTTCTGATCGAGGTTCATATATGCAAGCTAGGGCTTCAAAAGTATGGTGACTGTCTCTTTGGATGCATATTGAGATTCAAATATGCAAGCTAAGGAATGAGGGATCTCTCTAATCAAGTTTAGACATATTTGTTCACCCAAAATGACATTTTGATTCAGATTTGTTGTGGGCCAAAGGTTCTTGGACCTAGGATCACCATTGCTTCTCCTATTTACACATACCATCCCTAGATGGTACCAACACAGATAGTAGTTGTAGATAATACTCAACCATACGTCATAGGAATGCTTTGTTGTGGGCCAGAGGTTCTTGGACCTGGGATCACTATTGCCTCTCTTATTTACACATACCATCCCTAGATGGTACCAACGTAGATAGAAGTTGTAGATAATACTCAGCCATACTCAACCATACGTGATAGTACAACCATTCGAGGTTTTCTCAGTACACACCAACTCTCTATCTATATGTAGTGATTTTCTACAACTCCAAGGCACAAAATATTCAGTCACGTATGATTATGATCCATGCATTCATCATAGAGGCATTCTGATTGATTTTTTGAAATTCTTTTGTGAGATTTTATTTTAATACTAGGGTTTCCATATTTTAGATATTACATATCCACACATGGCATTTTTTGTATTCTCTATTTGATAAAATGGTATAATTAAGGGAAATTTATCTCCTTACTCCCCATAATTATCAAACGTGGAAGATTAAAATGAAATAGCTCATGTAATCAAAGGGACTTTGGAAAAATTTAGGTGAGAATCAACCCACATTTACCAAGGAAATGGAAAAATTTTCTTATCAAAACAAGATCAATGAAGCCATGGGGTTGATCGGGTTATATGTTTCAGATGTTTTTTATTCCATCTTGATGGATGTAATATTCCAAAGCAAAGTTGGGATATGTTGGCTTCATTATTAGGAAAAGTCAACGAGTTTAGGGCCTTACAGTTGGAAGCAGAGTTGTCTTCATTGGTCCCTAATGAACATGCCTCCATTGAAGACTATCTTGCCAAGTTTAGGTCATTACTCGCCGAGAAAAAAGGAAGTGGAAAAAATAAATCTGATGATGAGTGCATTTTCCTAATTCTATCTGATTTCAAAGGTCCTTATCAAGTATTTTATTCTACATTTTATTCTACGATGGACACACTAGGATATGAATTTAAAATGCCTTCTTTTGAGCTATTTTTTTATCTCCTAACAAGAGAACAATCCAAACTTCAACACCTAGATGCTCTTTCTAGATATACAAATCAAGCTCTTTTGGCCCATGCCTCCAAAGGTAAGAAGAAATGCTCATATAAAAAGAAGAAGTATTTTTCACAAGGTGGTGAGACTCCCTCCAAACCTCAAAGGAAACCAAAATCATCTCCATCTTCCAAGTCTAGTGAGTCTTCCTCCAAGACAAAGAAGAAAAAGTCAGATGAAACTTGCAACTTTTGTGGTATTCAAGGGCATCCATAATAAAAACGTTGGAAGAAACTTGAGGCTTTGAATGAATCCATGCAACAATAAAAAATTTCCATGTCCAAACCCTCTTCAACGGGTAAAGGGAATGCCTTATCTACTTGGGCCTTGTATGCATCTTTAGATAGCTAGATATTTGATCCAAGTGAATCTCATCATATGACTCATTCAAATAAGTTACTACCTTCAACATCTCATTGTAGCATTTCTCATATTGTCATTAGAGACTCTACATAGCTTGATGTTTTAGGATCATGCACTGCGCAGTTAGATGAAGGGTGCATCAATGATGTTCTTCTTGTTCTTGACATGTTTGCTAATATACTCTCAATTTATTATATTTGTCATCCTGGTGATGGAAAAACAATAGTGTTCTCTCCCAATGATGTAGTCATTTAAGAATTGCAAAATCCTAACATTATTGTTGCCTCAGGAACAATTGATCATAGCACAAGATTGTATAGGATTGTTGCTTTTGAGCCTTTTTCAACTTCCTCTTCCATTGCACATGTTGATTCTTTGAGTAGGCTTTGGCATGAAATATTTGGGCATCTAAACTATAAGTACTTGCAGTAGTTGAGCACATAAAAATTGGTTCATGGACTTCCTAAAGTTTCTTGTACTAATGGATTTTTCCCATGATGTGTTCTTGGAAAACAACATCAAGATCCTTTTCCAAAAGGAAAAGCCTTGCATGCTACAACACCTATTGAGTTTGTACATAGTGATCTCATGATTTTTCCAACTCGCTCACTTTCAAGGGCTAAGTATGCACTCACTTTCATTGATGACTTCTCACGACATTCTTAGGTGTACTTTCTTAATTTCATGAGTGAGTTATTCTCTACCTTCAAGACCTTCAAGGCCTTTGTTGAGTATTCCTCTCATTCTATCAAGAATCTGTGCACGGATAATGGGGGAGAATATGTTAGTCAAGAATTCAAATATTTTTGTAGAGAACATGGTATTCCGCATAAGCATTTTGTTCCCTACACCCCTCAACAAAATGACGTTGTTGAAATAAATAACGATACATTGAAAGAGATGGAAAATTGTATGATTCAATTCAAGGACATGGCACCTTCTTTTCGGGTCAAAAAAGTGAACTGTGCCAATTACATTCAGAATCAGATGCCTCATAAAGCAGTGTTGCATATGACTCCAGAAGAAGCTTGGAGTCATGTTAAGCCCAATGTCTCTACTTTTAGATTATTTGGTAGTGTGACATATACATTAATTCGAAATGAAAAGTGTAATATATGAAGAAGAAGAACCAACCAATGGTATTTGTTGGCTACTATGAAGACATGAAATAATATAGGTTATTTTATCCTATTACTAAAGATGCCTTCTTTCGTAGCGTTTTCCATTTTGATGATCATTTCAAACACTCATATGGCCCTACTCTCTCCATAGATTGCCATGACAGTACATATCGTGCCGAAAATCTTGTTTTTGAAGAACAAGAAGATGAGGAACATCAAACAACTATAGATGAGGAAACACAACCAGTCAAAAGTCAACCAATAACAGTTGAGTAGCATGCATAGGAACAACTTGATCAGGAGCAACAATTGAGGAGGAACCTTTGATAGAAAAAGGAACTCGATCGGTATGGTTATGAGCCATCAAATTTCAGTTATTTTTCTCCGACTCCTTGCAACATATAGCCACAGACAATAAGTATCTCTCTTTTAACTCATTCCATTTCAGATGATCTGCAACCATTCTTTGATGTTGTTGGGAAAACTGAATGGGAATCTTTGATGACAGAGGAGTATTCTTCCTTGATGAAGAATCACACATGGGATCTTGTTCCTCTTCCAAAGGTATGAAAGCTAGTTCGTTGCAAATGGGTCTACAGAACCAAATATGATGCACATGGATCTATTGACAAACATAAGGCATGACTAGTGGCCAAGGGATTTTTACAAGTTGAAGGGATTGATTATTTCGTGGATTTTTCTCATGTTGCCAATATGAATTCCATAGTCTTTTGTGTTGATGTTTGGACAACATTGGAAATACATTATATTAAATTAATAATTATTAATATAGAATTATTGATTATTAAATACTATATATAATAAGTAAATGATAATAACACATCCTTTCATAGATGGTCACCATATGTTCCCCATAAAAGAAACACTCATCATTGTAATAATACATCGATCATATCTCATCTCATATGAAGAAAAACAACATGGTATCAGAGCAGAACCTCACTCCCTCATAGGAGAGGCTAGATCACGATTGGGCCTCACTCCCTCATAGGAGGGCCTAGGTATAGCAGGATCCGACGAAGCCCACACACGTATACATAATATGAATCCATTGATCCATCCCTTTAAGGATACAAAAAAAAACATACAGAATGACACAAGGGCCACTGAAACGATCGATGAAAGAAAGCGACTTTTGTGTGTACGTCAAGAACAGTCCCAATACATGGCTTCCACACCATCACCACCTTCTAGAATTGGATGAACGATTACGTATCTGAATCTGAAACCTACAACAACCTATGTGTTGTGTTGTAAAGAAGTATCGACATGAAATGAATGCTACTTGTTTGGATTCTGTTCTTTTACAGTTTGAAAATATGAGTTTTATGGTTTGAGAAGACAAGATGGGGCGGCTAAATCGATGATGTACTGCGCCCTAATCCAAGATTTCAAAAATGAGAAGCCACAACGACGCCTACTCTACATTGTGCATGTGGCACCTACTTATTTCGTTGTGCTTTGCTTATACATGGTGTCACTGAAGAGAAGAAATGAAAAGGAAAAGGGATTACAATAGAGCTACTAATTCCATCCACTTGTATGGATTCGACTCATCGTTCCATCAATGTAAATTCCAACGGTTTCCAACTGCCCACATGTTGCTTTCCGCCAAGGGAAGGGGTTTATCCATGCGAGGACGCTTTATGTATTCTCTCTTCTTATACCTATTGCGAATGGATATCAAAGCTCTGTGTCTGATCTGCTGTTGGGATCCCTACTGATCTTAAATAATGAATGCGTCAAAGAAGCCTAATGTTGTAACCCTAAACTGAACGGGTCTCTACAATAGAATATACATCTCCTTGAGTTATTCATCTAAAGAGCCCTGAAAAACGTAAGAACACAATCCTGTAGTAATTAACAACAAAGTGACAACGTTAAAGCCTTTTATTTCTGGTCACAGAGATGGAATTACTAGAGTATAGTCGTGACTATAGCATGGCCATGATAAAACCTTGGAAAATTGGACCGTCGTTTGATTGACAACACTTAGAGTAGTTCGGTGGTGAATCATTAAAGTGTATTCACATCTAGTCACCCTGAAATTCATGACCTGTATCAATCAGAGGAAAAGACATCATGTAAAGACTAATTGAAGACTCGTTTCTTCAATACATGGGATTAAAATTCGTGGCCTGTAGAGCTTGGCACAAAAGAGGAAAATTGCACATGTCTTGTGGATGAGGGTTGTAAATTTTCATTTCACCGTCAAAGAGTGTGGTCGATCGTTTGTATTGATTGGATTGTGGCTAAGATCATTAGTTGATGCTTGTTTTGGATCGATAATATTTTCATAGGCATCAAATTGTTTTCTAATTGTTGCGTTGAAATCAATTGCTTGGAGAGAGGGAGTGTTAAAATATTTCCCCTTTGCACCATTTATATAAATTGCTAACGTTTGAATTAGTTTTGGATTGTGAAATCCAATTGACAGAGTTGAAGTTGTGGAGATGAGGTCGTAGAATATGAGATCGTGCTTTCCATTGATTTATTTGGTCAGATGCTTCAGCCTACGTTGATTCACTGTGACAATCAAATTTGCATGAGACTATCGGTGAATTCAGTTTCTCATCGCAATAGTGATTGTAGTAGACATTGGGCAGCAAAACAACTCACAACAAGGGTCATTATCCCTGATACGGTAACCCTTAATTCTTTGAAGGACCATTTTCCTTGGTATGAGAGATCGGAAGATGTCTTATTGTATTTGAGCCACTTTCCCTTGTACGGGTGCTCAATATTGTTATGCATGTCATCAATATTGCCAGTGTGCAAGCAATGAAAGAGAAAAGAATAGCAGACCCATGAATCTTCTCTTTGGCACAGTCTCCAAAAAGGGGGACCTGGTTAGTGGAAAATGAGATCACATGGTAGGTAGAGTGATCTATTTTGAAGTCAAGACTCAAGGGGAATCATCTAGATCATTAAAAGAATCAAACATGGAGGGAAAGACCTTCCAAACATGATGTCATGGAGTGACATCACCAGAAATGATACTTAGAGACAAGTAGTCTCTAGGAGCAATGTACCTCCGTGGACGGGACCATGCCAAATAGCAAAGACATTTCCAATGAACATGAATGCAAGCTATGGTGATGGACCATGTGATGGAGGAAGATACAATATGAGACTTAGAGGGAGAAGTTGTAGCAATCCCAGTGCATGATTTAAGCCTTGAGATGTTGAGGAAGCAGGCATGGAAGTAGTTCTAGTGTATGTATAGGTACTTCATGAGAGGGAAGTGGTATTACATCCAGAAGGAGAAGAGATTAAGTTACCTCTAGAGATAGAGGAGGAGTCACCTCCAGCTCTAGAGGGAGCAGTTATTGAGCCAATTTCAGTTCCAGATAGAGGAGATGTAGAGGAAGCAATTGCAGAAAGAGAGTGGAGGATCCAGTTCCATAGAGAGCAACCCCAGAGGAGGGCAATTGCTGACATAGTAGAGAAGTTACTCTCAGTCTCAGTGTTTAGCAGTTATAGATTCCCAGAGGGAACAATTGCATAATCCCAGAGGGAATAGCTGCAGAGAGAGTGAAGGACCTACTCTCAAGAAAAAGAGCCAGATAGTGCTTTGCAGTAAGCACCCTAAGCCAACTCATGATTTGAGCAGAATAAGTTGCAGCAGAGAGTGTACTAGTGTGGTACAATTGGATATGTCTCAGAAGATGAAGAGAGGTTGCAAAGATATACAATTCTGACCAGGAAGAGAGTGCAATTGACAGAAAGGGCACCAAAGGGTGTTACTTTAGCTTGAGATTAGGCAGGATTCATGGAAACAGACTTCTATAGCACTCAGTACTATAGCACGCGAGTCATGGAAGAAGTGAGGCTTCAGAGGCTTCTCGCAGGATTTCATCCGAGACATGGTGCAGAGGAAGGTAGTATTGGTGTAGTACCTTCCTACATATGAGAAAGTTACAGATATTCTTACCAAACCCCTTACCAGGACGAAGTTCGAGTACTTCCATGATAGACTTGGCATGGAAGAGAATGCCTCCCTCGCTGAGAGGGAGTGTTGATGTTTGCATATTCCTGAGACATTCTCCAGATCATACTCCTCTGTGACTGAGTTGAGTTGATCTGTGAGGAAACTTATCCGAGAATGGATAAGTGGGTTTGGACTTATTCGAGAAGGGATAAATTTGTTGATCTATGAGGACAATTATCCGATAAGAGATAGCCCAATGTCCCTTGTGGAGAGCACATGAGGACACCTCCCATGTGGAGAGCACACGAGGACATGTCAAGGGTGTTGACCTTGACATCACATACTATGGGGAGTTGACCCTGGTGTTTCTAGAGGGAGTAGCCTCTAGAAGTCCACATGGGAGTGCCATGTGTGACATACATTCTCTAGATCGTACTCCTCTATGAATTGAGTTGATTTGATCTGCGAGGACACTTATCCGAGAAGGGATAAGTGAGACACTTATTTGAGAAGGGATAAGTGCGTTTGGGATTATAGCCCAACGTCCCTTATGGAGAGAACATGAGGACACGTCCCATGTGGAGAGCACATGAGGACGTGTCAAGGGAGTTGACCTCGATGTCACACACTATGGGGAAATGACCCTAAGTGTTCTTAGAGGGAGTAGCCTCTAGAAGTCCAAATGGGATTTCCATGTGTGACAAACCTTTTGCTATTATGGTGGATGTGTACCACTGGTGAAGACTGTGTGTCTCTGGACAATAGTTGTGTACTACTATGGAAATATACCTCCCTAGCTAAGAGGGAGTATTGATGTTTCAAGCATCAGGTATACTTTCTCCTAGATTGGGATATAGACCAAGGGAGATAGGATACATTTATCTTAAAGGTGCACTTGTGGTAAATGGGCCCATACGTAGTCCTTTCTTGATCATGACAAGGAATAATATGGACTTGAGGTGCTTGAATTGCTTTCCACATGTCTGTTAGCATCAGGCTGACATTCACTCATAGGTGTGTACTTGTGGTGAAAGATCATGGTGTGGTCTTTGTCCTTGTCATGGTGATTTGATAAGGAATAATAAAGACTCAAGATGATATATGCTATTACATGTGAACCCAAAGTGAGCCTGATCTTAGAGAGAGTTAATTGGCTCAGAGGGAGAGTCGCAAAAGGAGTTTCTCCTCGGTTCAAGTGGGAGAGATACATCTCCCAAGATTGACATACAAGTGTCATGAGTCTAGGGTGAAGTTTGTATACTTCAGAGACAAGTTTGGCATGATACAAAATGTCTCCCTCGTTGAGAGGGAGTGTTGGTGTTTGGACAACATCGGGAAGACATTATCTTAAATTTATAATTTATAATATAATTATTGATTATTAAATACTATATATAATAAGTAAAGGATAACAATAAATAGTTATTGATTATCCGAGGGACACATCCTTTCATGGATGGCCACCATATGTTCCCTATATATGAAACACTCATCATTGTAATAATACATCGATCATATCTCATCTCATATGAAGAAAAACAACATTTTTCTTTCTCTTGTTTCCTCTCAAGGCTAGACAATTTACTAGATGGATGTGAAGATTACTTTTTTGCATGGAGATTTACATGAGGAAATCTACATGGAGCAACCTCTTGGTTTTGTGCAAGACTATTCCCTTGTATGTAGGATTCAATGCTCATTGTATGGTCTCAAACAAACTCCCTGAGCTTGTTATGAGAAGATGGATAGTTTTATGATCACTTTAGGATTCCAGCATTTCCAATCACATCCTACATTTTACACTCGAAGGGAAGGAACTAATCTTTTGATATTAGTTTTGTATGTGGATGATTTGATTTTGATTGGGAGTTCTTCATCCATGATTCAGAGTGTACATCAAAGATTGATGGATCAGTTTGATATGATGGATCTTGGTCTTCTGCATCACTTTCTTGATTTGCAGGTTCATCAATCTTTTGAAGGGACCTCCATCTACCAATAATAGTATTCCCTTGATTTACTTCACTGCTTTAGCATCGCTAATTGTAAGCCTGTGCCTATTCCTTTTTTGTCAAGTGTCAATCTTTCTACCAACTGCTCTTCATCGTGAGTAAATATTTTGTTGTATCAACAACTAGTTGGGAGTCTATTGTATTTGACTCATACATGTCCTGACATCTCCTTTGCAGTTGGACTTATATATTGGTTATCATGGGATCCTCATGAGAGTCATTGGAAGGCAGCTAAGCACATTCCCAGGTATATTCAAGGGACTACTAGATTTGGTATCCAGTATACCACTGGTACTTCCGAGCTTGTGGGTTTCACAAATTCTAACTAGGATGGTTCCTTTGATGACCAGAAGTTTACTTTAGGGTTTTTTTATCACCTTGGTTCTACTCCTATTTCTTGGTCTTGTAAAAGGAAATCAACAATTGCATTATCGTCTATAGAGGCTAAGTATTGTGTTGTTGTTCTTGCTAGTCAAGAAGTCATTTGGCTTCGACAACTATGGACAGAGTTTGGAATTTCATAGGATCATCCCACTACTCTTTGGTGTGATAATTAGAGTGCCATCCACATCTCTCGCAACCCAATTGAGCATCAAAGGACCAAGCACATTGATATTTACATCCACTTCATTCGACAACTCATCCATGATGATGTTATTCGCTTGGAGTACTTGTGTACTAAAGAGCGGGTTGCTGACATCTTCACTAAACCTTTGGCATCCCCTCATTTTCTTCAGTTATGATCGATGCTTGGGGTGAGACAAGTTGTCCTTGGGGGGTCATCTTGAGTCCTCCTACCTTCAATTTTTCACTTTATCATTTTTATGATGTATTCTCTCTTTTGGGGAGGAGTTTTTTCCTATGGGTTTTTCTCCTTTGCTCTGTTTATGAGATTTGTATATGGGTACCTTATCAGGTCTTGTTTTCGGGACTCATTATTTTTGTTTTTTGGTTTTTTCTCCATGTTTCACTTATGGGGGGGCTGTTAGAGTTCCAATATAGATTAACTTTGTGAGCTGTAAGCTCACATATGTGATATTATTTGCCTAGTTGTGATAGCTATCACTTGACTTATTTCATTGTATAAATAAACCTTCATTCTTGTATATTAACACACACATCTAGTTTAGATCATTCATTCTCTCTCTTTTCTAGAAGTGTTTAGTGTTATAATGTGATCCTCAAGAATTTTTATCTCCTTCAATACATTAAATAAATATAAAAATTTAATTTTAAAATAAATCATAAATTTATTTTAAAATTTATTATATAGGTTTATAAATTAAAATTAAAATATTCATATTACATTATTATTATTAATTATTTTAACTATGTCAATATAATAATATATAATTATGATTGAATATAATAATACATAATTATTAAATTTCATTTTAACTATATCAATATAATAATATATAATTATGATTGAATATAATAATATATAATGATGATTGAATACTCATACGTATTTAATTTTCAAATAGTGAAATTATATATTAAAAAATAACTAAAAATTTGTAATTTCCAAGATTAAGATTAAGTATTTAATGTATAAAATACTATTAAGAAAAATTCAAAAGGTTTTTTTAGGTTGTTTCAAAATCCACTCAAAACCACTTGTCATATAAGTTAGGTTGGCATAAAGATTAAGTTTTGGCTAAATCATTGGGGTATCGAGTAAGATGTCACTTAGCAGAATAACAATAATATTAAAAACATTATTACATCTAAATTTAAGGAGAAATTGTGTTTTGATAAAGAATAAGAGAATAGGAGAAAATTAAGATATTACATGAAGGTGATCAACTATAATCTAAAAGATCAAAATATATCTTTGTTTTAACTAACTTAAATAAGAAAATCAATATTGGTAAAATAAGAATAGCTTCATAATGACATAGAGTATTGGACAATTCCTAAAATGACTATGAAAGTAAGAGGGATGAAAATGAAAAGTACTTTCTCTTAAAATCTCTTAAGGTCATTAACTTTATTGAATAATACAATAACAATGAGATTTTTTTGAATGAAAAAATTAATATTTTTGTGTTTTGGGAATGAGAAAACATATGAACTTCTTGTTGTCTTTGAGGAAGGGTGAAGTATCCACTCAAAACTTTTCAAAACCAAGTACACAATGCTTATCATATTGCATCACCTTCTTTTCATGCAATCAAAAAATAATTAAATACTATATGAAATTAAAAAAAAAAAAAAACATTTTAATAATATATTATTTAAAAACATTATAAAATTTGGATAAATTATTTTACAATCCATATATAATTAATTGAAGTATTAAAAATAATAGTGATTCTCATATAAGGATTAAATATATAACAAAGTGGCTACTCCTCAAGATAAAAATAGAAAAACACATAAGTTTTACAATGAAAGTAGAAATTAGGAAAGTGAAAAAAATATGAAGACATAATAAAATAAATAGTTATAAAATTGATATATTAATAAGAAATTGTCTTATAAAAAATAAAAATAAAAATATATGGAATTGATCATGACAAAATAAAAAATATTATAGGAAAAATGATGATAAATTTTATTTTTCCATGAAAAAAAATCTATTTGCATAACAGATATAAAAAATTCAAAATTAAATGATTTTTTTATATGTTTTAAAATAAAGTGACACTTTTGAAGGACATAGATCTAGAGTTCAAATCAATGTAATTTTAAGTTTTATATCCTATTCAACAAAACTCCAAATTGTTAACTGTGAAGAAGTTAAAATTCTAAAATAATCTACTCTTGTTAACCATGAATAAGTTAAAATTCTAAAATAATTCCATTATACATGATTCAATTATTATATTATAACTATATCAAAAACACTTCATGGAGAGTCCATTTTGAATAAACTTTACCAGACATAATTAAAAGCTACTAACTTAAAATAAATAGTCCAATCAAATGATAAAGGTGTACATTACTCAATTATTATAACTGTATCAAAAACACTTCATGGAGAGTCCATTTTGGATAAACTTTACAAGATATAATTAAAAGCTACTAACTTAAAATAAATAGTTGAGTCAAATGATAAAGGTGAATATAATATGGTTATTTGATGTAAATAAACAAAATAGAGAAAATGAGGGGAGATTTATAAATATAAATGGTTATACTATGGCTATTTTATGTAAGCAATGAAAATATGTATATGGGAAAAAGAGAGAGGAGATTTTATAAATATAGAAACTATTTTAAGAAGCCACAAATTAAGTATCTACTTTTACATTTTCTTAAAAAACATTTTCTATGTTACGATCTAGATTAAAGATAAACATTATCCAGTGTGCAACATTCTCACACTATGCTTGGCACTTTGAAGTGATAGATAGAAAGATAGATTTTATGCTTGGAGCCTTTAATTTGGGAAGCTAGAAATTGAAGTAAAAATAACAAAAACTAGTATGTTTCAAAATTCACTCGTTTTATATTTCACTTCAAAGTTGTGTCCTAAAAAAGTTATATAATAGTATTTTTTATGCACTTTTCAAAAATATATTTAATAAAATTATATGACAAGGAAAGTTAAAATTAATAGTAATATTGGGGTGAACACCAATGTCCTTTTCTTCCACATTATTAGTCCCTGTCGTAGGCATAGAGGGATTATAGTGATCAATAATTCGTTGACCTCGTATTTGTTTGTCTTTTGACCACAAATATTTGCATAATATCTATTGTTGGAGCTAGAGAACTAAAAGCATTGATTTTTATATAATAAAAAGTACTATATATGTAATGATCTGATTGGATAACAGATTGGAGGTCTTATTGCTGGCTTCGCTATTACCAATGTTTTATATGTTACCATATCCAAACATTTTGATCATCTACAATATTTTTGAATCACATATATTTCTTATGCATTGCTTGAAGGTGGATTAATGCTAGCATTATTTCAAATGTTTGTCTTAGCATTTTCTGCTAGCTAAATTTATCCCAATGTTTGATATGATAGCATATCCAAAGTCTGTCCTTTGAATACATTCTCTATTGTTCGAACTATTGTTACATAAATTATAATAATTTTATTTTTGGTATGTCAGAGACCTACCATACTGCATTCTTTCTTAAATGTTTACATACCATTTCTAACAGACTTAAATGTTTACCTAACAGGCTTCACAACATTGAATGTTTACTTAGCAGGCTTGTTACAATACATTTTCTTCCGTTTTTTTTATATGCAATGTTCTCTGCAGTGAATTTGGGCAATATTGTACTTGAGCGGTATTGTTGGTTCACTGGTTCATGCTTGCTTCTTATATCTTCACTGATTTCTTATTTTCCTATTGTTGTTGTTTTTGTTTGCCTGTTCGTCTTGTTGCAGTTTGCACGTTTGGGGTTATGCAACCGCGATTGCAACTACGACATTCCTGGTCGACTGGTTGGTGCTTGTTTCTTTGTTCGATGGATGTTGTTTATTGTTGTTTGATTCGACTTTGCAGGGTTCGGGTCCTGCGGCTGCAGTTCGACCTTTTGGTGCTTCTTAACTGGGTTGTTATTTGCTGCTTGTATATGCAATGTTCTCTACAGTCAATTTGGGCAATATTGTACTTCAGCAGTGTTGTTGGTTCACTAATTCATGCTTTCTTCTTGCATCTCCACTGATTTATTATTTGCCTATTGTTGTTGGTCTTGTTTACCTGCTCGTTTTGTTGCAGTTTGCACGTTTGGGGTTCTGCAACCGCAATTGGAACTGCGACATTCCTGGTCGACTGGTTGGTGGTTGCTTCTTTGTTTGATGGATTCTGTTTATTGTTGTTTGATTCGACTTTGTAGGGTTCGGGCCCTGCGGCTATAGTTGGGCCTTTTGGTGCTTCTTAGCTGGGTTGTTATTTGCTTCTTGCTCTTGTTTGCATAAGGTTTGCAATGTTGGGGTGTTGCACCTGTAGTTGGATATGTTGTTACATTATTTTGCAGTTGGCTCAGCATAAAATACTATTAAGATAACATAACATACAAAATTTTGCAATCGATGTAAATTGCATCTCTTATGGCTTCAACCAGAGTTTGTTGGGCTCCAATTATATTTCATAGTTGGTGATGCTTTTTCCATGGTTTATGTCTTACTATGCTTGCATAGTTATGAGAGTAAGTGTTGTTGTCTGAGTGATATAATTATTCTCTCCTTTTTTTTCCCTCTTGTAACCTTTCTCATTTTTTACCTTTTGTTCTTCCACTCTATTATGCGTTTCTGGTTCTATTCTTTCTCACGTTTCTGTGCTCGCGAGTTCTTGGTGTGGCGAAATGGAAAATTTTTATCTCCATCTATATCTTCGCATCACGATTATGACCGACCATCGTTCGGTTGCATACTTAGCCAATTTTATGAATGCGGCTTCGTGGATAGGTGTTATCGAACTATGGTAACTCGTGTTCGATGTATACATCTTGCACCCAGAACTTTCGTGCTCTACAATTCGACCCCACACTCCTCGAACTCGCAGCCCTGCCTCTGCCTATGATGAGTTTTTCTATTCGAACTACCTTTCAATACTTAGTTGATTTTTCAAAGTTTTGCAACTTCACGCCTTCCCGGGTTCAAAAAAGTTTAAAATCATTTGTCACTCCCCTCCATCCCCGCTACCTTCCGCCCTTCTCAATGGAGATTAATTATGCTTTCAAAAGTGACAACCGACTAGACATGTGTGAAAATATTGGCCTTAATAAGAGGAAAGATCGAGGACATCTCCCATTAAAATGCATAGACAGGCAACATTTTGAATTTGCAAAAAAAAAAATTGGCTCTTTTAGTTTTTTAGAGGCTTCATCGTAGTAATAGTGCAAAACTGTACTACCTCATTTCCATCCATGAACATGTCATCCACAGAGGCCTTGACTTCATGTCCCTCTTTAATACTGTGCATATGTTAGATGTTGTCAGATTTGAGAATCTGCTTAGATATGGGAATGTTAATACGTGCTATTAGTCACTATTCAACGCACATATTCGAAAATATTGGCATTGATAAGAGAAAAGATCGAGAACATCTATCATTAAGAAAAATTAACACATAATCTAAGGAAGATCATACTGTCATCCTCCAGTGTTTCTTTTAAATACTTATTTCCATTTCTCTCTATCATCAAAGAGTTGGGCTTTAGGGTGCCTTCATTCTAATGTTCATTGTCATGGACATGTAAGAAAACTTAGAGATGCCATTGAGGCCCAAATGAAAGAAGATAGTCTGGTTTTATGTGACGTGAGATTTGAGCCAAAAAAAAACTCTCTTATCCAACATAAACTCAGACAGNGGAGTATCTTCTGGTTGGTGTTCCCCCTATATTCGATGCTTTGGTTAGTTGAAAATCATGCCTGGAGATTTTTTTGTTGATCTTCTTTGTTTTCTTCCTGGGAGTTGGAATGGATTTTCAGGTCACGTGCAAAAAAATCCTTCGTTGAAGTATATAGTTTCTTCCAACAACATAGATTTGGCAAGTGTATCGAATTCTACAGAGAACACAAGAATTTGTCTTCATCAGGGGAGTTGCACTTAATGTGGCGTGAAAAATGGTCTGTGATGTTTGGAAATGATGCAAAATATTACTCCATTCGCGCGAATGTACCCAAAATCTGGTAACATAAACTGTGTGGGTGGATAAAACAACATACTAAAACTACATAAGTTTCTATTTCAAAGTTTGTTGAGCTACTTCTAGGTGTGGTAATAGACTTGCCAGAAAGTCATATTCTTTTTCAAAGTTTGTTCACTGTCCTCTAGATGTAGTTACAAACTCCACATACAATCAATTGTCTATCGATACTACACATTTCTTATTTTACTACTCCTGTGCATATAACTAGATTATGGAATCTGCAACATTTTTTGAGGATTACTTTATACTACCACCTTCTTCAAGAGGTTTCTTGTGTTCAGGTGATGCTTTGGTTTATAAAAATCACCTTTTACTACCATCTTCATGTAAACGTCTTATTTCATTCTTTAGAGGAGACCTTAATGTAGTGGTGTGTTTCCAGATCTGTTTCAACCTAATGCCAATATTCCTGCTGTTTTCCTTGCGTCAAATGGGGAAAATGCATTTCTCTGTTGCAGTTTATACAATATTTGATAAAAAAAATAAAAAATACCAATGTTTGATATGCTATCATATTCAAAGTTTGTCCTTCTAATACATTCTCTAGCGTATTACTATGTATGATTACTATGTGTGATTTTTTCTTTATTCTTGCATGCTTCGAGAGTATTTATCATTGTTTCATACGTAAACAGGCCTGCCACACTTCATGTCCTTCAAGGATGTTAAGTAATAACAAAATTAATATTGTTTGTGTCAATGCAATTGAGCTGTCGTCCACTATGAAAATTGCATTAACACTGTAATGTCAGATAATAGATGTCTGGCATGTGCCTAATGTCAAGGTCATTATCGCACAGGACACCCAACGTCCAAAGATTTATGGACTCAAACCAAAATTGTATATTTCATGGGAAAGCAACACTAAAGTCAATGTTCTTTGCAGGTATGACAATCCTGCAGTTTAAGTACTTTGACAATGGCATCCTTGCTTGTTCACCGCATTTTCGCAGTGCAGTCAATAGCATTGTTCCCATTTCCACCACCAATGTCAATGTCCAAGGTCGAAGCTATCTGGAGCCTGGGGTCACTGCCTATGTGGATGCCTGAAGGTGATTTTATGTCAAGTCTCTTTATTCATCGAGAAGTTGGTCAACACTATTTGACATAGAAACTGACTGTCTATCAATTCTGTTACAACTTTGGCATAAAACATTTTGTAATTTTAGAATATTGATTCAAACGCCCATACAGTTTCTCACGTTGGTTGGTATCCAATTTTATAATTTCCTCCTGAGTGTATTTGGGCATGGAGTAATATTTGGCGTCACCTCCGAACATTCCATACCTTTCTGTCGGCCACCATGTATGCCACCCCTATGATGAAAGATATATTCTGATGCGATCTGCATCATTTGATACACTTTCCAGGGTTGTGCTGCCGGAAGAAGTCATGTACTTCAACAGAATAACATTTTCTAGATGGCTTGGACGTTCCTTCCAATTTACTGTCATAAAACAAATAATTTCAACATACAAATCTTCAGGCAGGATTTTCAACCAAACAAATGATCGAATACAGGGAGAATAGCAATCACAACATACTTGAATTTTTTTCCTATCTCGACTTTTGTTTCCTAACATGATTTGTTTCCCCCATATTTGACATCACATAAAATGACTCCCTCGACTTTGAATTGGGCCTTAATCACATTTCTAAGTTGTCTCGGATGTCAATGGTCAGGAACATTTCAGGGAAGGCATCTTAAACCCCAAGTTTTCTACGGCAGAGGGAAATTAATACTTAACAAAGAATGGAATGTTGAATAACCAACCAATGCAAGCAGGCCATATCTAGAAGAGACAAACTATTCAAAAAACTGGGATAGATCTAGTTGGTAGCACTAATTAAGTCCAAGACCCGAAATTGATATTCAACTTGTTGTTTTTTACGAATCAAGGATTTGATCGTCAAGAAGACTGTCAATAAGCTTCATTATTGTACATATTTTTTATTGGTCGGCGACAAGCCAAATCGTAATCATTGTGGCAAATAATCTCAGCTGTATTTTGTAACCCATCTTATTTCAATATAGAATATTTGTGGTTTTGTTTTACTTATGGTATTTTCCAATCTCTGGTATTTCTTTTCATTTTATTTTGTACCTTTTTCCCGTGTTTCGTTAAACATGGACGACAAGCTTTTCTTTCTGCTCCCCAGTACTTCAATTTAAATAAAGGCCATTCTGTTCATTCCTTACATTTTACATGGAAGAATAATCTGTCATAGGCCATACTTCTTTTTTTCAAGAGAATTAGTAAGATTGATTGGTCTATTCTACACATAACCATGTTCCTTAAAGAAAGAAATTGGAGGACCCATCCTGCTTTCATTCTTCAGGTCCCGTAAATAGAATGAATTAATGACTTACAGCAAGGAAACTCAAGTGTTGACTCCATGTTCCTGTTCAATATCTTGCATATATTGCAGCTTCTTCTATTTGATAATATCCATGCATATATACTAATATGAGTACTATTGGAATAAATATAAAAACTTGTCGAAAACATTGGCATTAATAAACGAAAAAAAATGGATTTGCTATTGTCAGATACTTAGCCCTTTTCCCCTTTTCTTCTTCTCGTTCGTTATCGCTTTATGGTTATATACTTAGTCGCCTTTCTATGATCGCAGGTTGTAGGGTTGGCAGATTGACATATCTTCATCTCCATCTATATCCTCACATGATGAATCCGACCGACCGTTGTTCCTTTCCATACTTAGTCAATTTATGGCCGCAGTTGTTGGGTTGGTGCATACGAACTCGCCTTTTCTTCTTCCCGTCCTTTATCTTTTTTTGGTTATATACTTAGTCGCCTTTCTATGATATCCTGTTCCAGGGTTGGTGGGCTGACATATGTTCATATCCATCTATATCCTCACATGAAGAATCTGACCGACCTTTGTTCCTTTCCATACTTGGCCAATTTTATGGCCCCGATTGTCGGGTTGGTGCTTACGAACTTGGTTGCTTATTATTCCGTGACATACATCTTGCACTCAAAGATTTTGTGATCTACAATTCCACCGTGAGATCCTCATATACATTAACCTGGCTCAAAGTATCTTTCGCTGCCTTCCATCCCCACCAACTTCGCGTCTTTCCTACTATACATTAACTATGCTCTTACTAGTGACAATTGAACACAATGGTACGAAAGAATTGGCACCCGGTCCTCCTCCATATACAAATTGACTACCGGACTTTGACATCATCCCCTCTTCCGTGTTACACATTATGCATTCAAATGTTCCGATCTATACAATTTGGCCGTCAGGGCCTCATGTTTTCTGGGGAAACCTTGTCACCCTATTTTGGATCCTCACGTTGGCGGGTTCACGAAATCTATAGCTCCTAGTTATTGTTTCCTGTTCTACCCATCCTCGTACTTGTTTCCAGATATGCAACACCAAGGGTTTAATACTAAAACGACATCATGAAACACCTGTAAATATCATCATTAATAAGAAAAAGTCTCGAGAACCAACCCTACAGAACTTGTCTAGAAACATGCAAAGAAGATATTTCTAGGTAATGGCGAAACTATTACAAATTTCAATATATTAGCGAAAACAAGTCTCGGCTAGCGTTTCCGTGTTCCATACTTGGACACTTTTTCGATTGCGGATTCCTGGATTGACGACCTCAAAATTGTGTTTCGAATCTTCTGCGAGTTGCAAATAGTGCCCAGAGTTCCGCAATATACAATTTGTGCATAGGAATGTATTAAAACTCTAAATTTTTCTCTTTTCCCCCCTCTATTATCCCTTTGTAGTTCTATATTTAGTCGCAGCTATATGATCATGACCTCATGGATTCAAAAATTGGCAAATCTTTATCTATATCTTCACACCATGAGCCTGACCAACTGTGGTCCCTTTCAATACTTAGCCAATTATCTGATAACTGGGTCCCGGGTTTGCGGTATCCAACACTTATGTCCCCTGTTTCATCTTATACATCTTGCACCCAAAGAAATTTCGTCATCTGCAATTTATGCCTTTGCTAGTGAGAACTCACAAGGGGTTTGAAAGGATTGACACTAAGAAACAAATAGTAGATGTTCTTGTGTGAGATACTTAGCCCTTTTTCCCTTGTCTTTCTAGTTATATACTTAGTCACCTTTCTATGATCGTGGTTTCCATCATTGGCGGGCTGACATATCTTCATCTCCATCTATATCCTCACATCAAGAATCCGACCAGCCACTATTCCTTTCCATACTTAGCCAATTTTATGCTCGCGGTTGCCAGGTTGCTAAAACAACATCATGCAACAACCATAGAGATCATGATTAATAAGAAAAAGTCTTGAGAACCAACCATCCCTACAGAACTTGTCTAGAAACATGCAAAGAAGATATTGCCAGGTAGTGGCAAAGATATTACAAATTTCAATATATTAGCGAAAATAAGTCCCGCCCAACATTTTTGTGTTCCATTCTTGAACACTTTTTCGATTGCGGGTTCCCGGATTGACAACCTCAAAATTATGTTTCGAATCTTTCACAAGTTGCAAACAGTGCCCGGAGTTCCACAATATACAATTTGTCCGCAAATATGTATAAATACTCTTAATTTTTCTCTTCCCCCCCCTTTATTATCCCTTTGTGGTTCTATATTTAGTCGCAGCTATATGATCATGACCTCATGATTTCACAAATTGGAAACTCTTTATCTATATCTTCACACCATGAGCCCGACCGATCGTGATCCCTTTCAATACTTAGCCAATTATTTGATCACCGGGTCCTGGGTTTGTGGTATCCAACACTTATGTCCCCTGTTCCGTCATATACATCGTGCACCCAAAGAACTTCCGTGATATGCAATTTATGCCTTTACTAGTGAGAGCTCACCAGGGGTTCGAAAGGATTGGCATTAATAAACGAACAATAGATGTTCTCATATGAGATACTTATCCCTTTTTCCCTTGTCTTCTTCCTGTGTATTATCACTTTCTCGTTATATACTTAGTCTCATTTATATGATCGCGGGTTCCAGCGTTGGTGGGCTGACATATCTTCATCTCCATCTATATCCTCACATGATGAATCCGACCGACCGCTGTTCTTTTCCATACTTAGCCAATTTTATGCCTGTGGTTGTCGGGTTGGCACTTTCGAACTCTGCTGCTTCTTGTTCTGTGATATACATCTTGTACTTAAAATTTTCGTGATCTATAATTCCACCGCAGTCTCCTTAACCCTTTTTCCCTTTCCTTCTTCCCCTGTATTATCGCTTTCTGGTTATATACTTAGTCGCCTTTCTATGATTGTGGGTTCCAGCGTTTGCGGGCTGATATATCTTCATCTACGTGTATATCCTCACATGACGAATCCAACCGACCGTTGTTCCTTTCCATACTTAGAAAATTTTATGGCCACGGTTGGCGCTTTCGAACTCTGTTGTTTCTTGTTTTGTAATATACATATTGCACTCAAAACTTTTGTGATCTACAATTCCACCACGGACTCCTCGAACTCGCAAGCTTCACTCTACCATTGTTCACAAATATTTCAAAGTATCTGTCGCTGCCTTCCATCCCCACTAACCTCCTCTCCTTCCTATTATACATTAGTTATGCTCTTACTAGTGACAACTGAACACACTGGTACGAAACAATTGACATCCGACCCTCCACAATATAGAAATTGACTATTGGATTCCGACATCGTCCCATCTTCCGTGTTACAGATTATGCATTTAAATGTTCCGAGCGATACAATTTAACCATCCGGGCCTCACGTCTTATGGGGAGACCTTGTCATCCTATTTTGGATCCTCGTGTTGACGGGTTCACGAAATCTCCAATTCTTAGTCACTGTTTCTTCTTGGCACTTTCGAACTCTGCTGCTTATTGTCCTGTGATATACATCTTGCACTCAAAATTTTCGTGAACTACAATTTCACCGCAGACTCCTTAGTCCTTTTTCCCTTTTCTTATTCCCGTGTATTATCTCTTTCTGGTTATATACTTAGTTTCCTTTCTATGATCGCGGGTTCCAGTGTTGGCAGGATGACATATCTTCCTCTCCATCTATATCCTCACATGATGAATCTGACCGACCGCTGTTCCTTTCCATACTTAGCCAATTTTATGGTCACGGTTTCCGGGTTGGCGCTTTCGAACTCTGCTTCTTCTTATTCTGTGATATACATCTTGCACTCAAAACTTTCATGATCTAAAATTCCACTGCAGACTCCTCAAACTTGCAATATTCACTCTACCATGGTTCAAAAATGTTTCAAAGTATATGTCACTTTTTTCCATCCCCACTAACTTCCTGTCCTTTAGAATATACATTAGTTATGCTCTTACTAGTGACCACTGAACACACTGGTACGGAAAAGTTGGCATCCAACCCTCCGCAATATACAAATTGACTACCAGATTCCGACATCATCCCCTCTTCCGTGTTACAGATTATGCATTCAAATGTTCTGAGTGATACAATTTGACCGTCGGGGCCTCACGTCTTATGGGGAGACCTTGTCAGCCTATTTTGGATCCTCGGATTGATGGGTTCACAAAATCTCCAATTCTTAGTCACTATTTCGGGTTGGCACTTTCAAACTCTGTTGCTTCTTGTTTCGTGATATACATATTGCACTCAAAATTTCTGTGAACTACAATTCCACCGCGGTCTCCTTAGCCCTTTTTCCTTTTTATTATTCCCATGTATTATCGCTTTCTGGTTATATACTTAGTCTCCTTTCTATGATCGTAGGTTTCAACGTTGGTGGGCTGACATATCTTCATCTCCATCTATATCCTCACATGAAAAATCTAACCAGCCGATGTTCCTTTCCATACTTAGCCAATTTTATGGCCGTGGTTACTGGGTTGGTGCTTTCAAACTCTGTTGCTTCTTGTTCCGTGATATACATCTTTCACTCAAAACTTTCGTGAGCTACAATTCTACCGCAGAATCCTAGAACTCGCAAGCATCACTCTACCATGGTTCACAAATGTTTCAAAGTATCTGTCATTTCCTTCCATCCCCACTAACTTCATGTCCTTCCTAAAATAAATTAGTTATGCTCTTACTAGTGACAACTGAACACACTATCATGAAACAGTTGGAATTCGACCCTCCGCAATATTACTGCCAATAGTTCATCATGCAACATCCATATTGACCGCCATTAAAAAGGAAAACTGTAGACGAGACAATGAAATTTAAGTAAAGCTTGACTCGTCGAATTTAAATTAATTTATCTTCTCTTATTTTCTCTTTATCGGATATCTATTACAACTTTAGCCATTTTTTTTCGATTGCAGGTTCCCAGATAGGCAGGCTCACATTTGCACTTCCATTGTTCCATGTTCTACAAACATTACCCAGACTTCCGCGATATACAAATTTCCCTCTGGACTGTCGTATCATACCCTTTTCGGTGTTACGCGTATTACACTCAAAAAATTCTGAGACATATAATTTGACACTCACATCCTCACCTCGAATAGTTGTACCTTGTAACCCTATTTTGAATATTCTTTTCCCTATCCCCGTGGCCTCCGTACTTCTTTCTTAATATGCAATTAGAAACCTTTCATGCTGACAGCTCACCATGCAAGAACCGCCAACATTGTCATTAATGAGCGAAACGCTCGAGGAGATCTCTCATTATTACGCATTAAACCAAGATTTGCGGAGAGTTAAATTGTCCCTTCCGATTGTTCATCTCAAACACGGGTTGTCACGTTGGCTCGTTCAAGAAATCTATAATGCTTAATTGCTCATTTCCGTATTCGCCATGTTCGCACTTCTATGTATGCAATTACTAGTCTTTAATGTTAACAACGCATCATGCAACAACCATTGAAATTGTCATTAATGAGAGAAAATCTTGAGGAGATCTTCCATTCACATGCATTGGGCCAATATTTGCATTGTGTTATATTATCCCTTCCAATCATCCAATCTTTTGTACAAACTTTGTTAAACAATTCAAATCTCTCTTTTACATTGGGCATTGTACACGAACTTAACT
Organism: Picea engelmannii; assembly: GCA_009831015.1. Classification (NCBI taxonomy): domain Eukaryota; kingdom Viridiplantae; phylum Streptophyta; class Pinopsida; order Pinales; family Pinaceae; genus Picea; species Picea engelmannii. The sequence continues at coordinate 471,669 of ML779080.1, read as the reverse complement.
CGTTAAATATCATTGTCTCCCAAATCAATGGATGTGAGGTTCGTCTGGAATCACTTATTAAGTTATTAGTTTATAGCATGTTTCCAAACAAATAAGTAAATGGGAATGTTGAATGGAATTTCAAAGAGAGTAAGATAATTTTACAAACGTTCTTATAAAATTATGGCAGCTGGTCGACAACAGTTTTGTGGAGATACAATAAATATCTTCGGACATCAGGACCAGAATTTCCAGTGGCCCAGGGCATACTTTTACTATTCATCCCATTCCGCCCAGAACAAAGTGATTTGGTCCTCTGGAATCGCTCGTGCAGGTTGCGTCCCTGAGGTATTTGACTGTAAGGAGGTGGTCTCTTGGTGCGCCGAAAAAAAAATTCCAAACCAAATAATTATTCCACTGCGCGACCATTCTCCTGTTTCTTTGTCACCTCAGGTCTTCTGCAAGATGTCAAAATTGTCAGAGCCAACATTGACCTTCAGAGGACAACACTGCAAGCAGCTCCTAGAGAAACATGATAACGGGTTGGACATCTTAGCCGACTTCCTCCAAGGTCGGACAATAGTTCCTGAAGATATCACAAATTTGTAGGTAAGTTCCTTTAGAAATTTATTTAGGGAAATTGCTTGGCTGTTTACAAGAATAATGGGACAGGCATCCATGATAAACATTTCCCATATAATTATTTATATTTTGTACTTCACAGTCAAGGAACAATTCATTTTCGATTGGGGGAAGCTAATTTGCAGTGAAATCTGTTCCCAGTTGTCACGATTCAAAGAATCGAATAAATTTTATATGTCATCCTACTTGATTTTCACAATAGTGCATTCCTGTCCATTTCCAAAACTATCTCTTTCCAAGAAAATAGACTGTGGATTCATCCCAGTAACATTCTGGTACGAGACCCTGTGGAGGCACAAGTCCTCCGATTGTTTTTATTAAGTTTTTAATGACTTTGTCTCGATTTTCAAAGATTTGTTGTTAGGGAAGGATGCTCCGCAATGTCTGGGCAAGCAACCAAGTTTTTGAACAGGAAGGGCACACTTGAACAAAAGGAAAATCATAGTGTACTAATGGTCTTTGGCTCCAAGGAAAATCCTGCTTTCCTTCCATGCCACGTCACATACAAGATGTTTGTTGCAGAAATAGCAAGGCAATACAACCACTGGTTGCATTTTTTCCATGACAAAAAAACAAAACAGTTCATTCCTCTGCCTGGGAAAGTCAGGGACTTCATGTGAAGAAACATCAACAAGGTTGACGAATTCGTAGGCCATTTCAAGAAATTAAACCTAACATATGTTGAAAGGCTAAAAGGGTTCGACCCTAATGGGATTTTTCGAGAACATTTACTAGCAGTTGGCTTTAGCATCTCTTTTATCCATAGACGCCTAACCGAAGACATGGGTAGTGATGACAACAACCCTGCTTATGGCGAATGTGACGTAGAGACATTGCAAAGCGCGACTGAATTGTACAGACAACAGGGAAAAGTATCCGGTGAGAAGAGTGGCCAGTCCCCCACCAGCACTCCCAAGAGCACGACATCACGGAGCATCACTCAATGGCCCACCTCAGTAAGAAAGCAACCCAGAGATCTTCAAACAGAGGAGGAGATAAGAACCCTCCTCGCATAAAAATTAATAGTTCTCACAAAATTCCACTGACAAAGAAGAGAAAAAACAATGTAGGGCAGGCAGACGAACCCAAAATTGAAATTGAACAGCTGCACCTTGAAATTGAAACTGAGCACATGCACAAAGTTGGCCCGTCCGCAATGGAAATAGTTGAGACCAACATTTTTGACGAGGCTAAATCATTCATTTTCCAGAGCGTTGTTTTTGACAGCCAATCTAAAAATATGGTCATTGAAAAGAGAGATGTAACAAATAGGAAAGGAAAATCTTGCACAGAGATTAACTTTAGGAAAATGCGTTCGCCCCAAATCTCCCTATTTCACCGCGTAACCGGTGATTCTCTTGATGATTCCATTGGAGGAATTGAAGCGGAGAATGCTAGACTGAAAGACCGCGTCAAGGAATTTGAGGAGGCTTTCATTGCTACCCCAGAGTTTGCCAGTCCTTTAGCAAAAAACATGTCTTCTACCACTACAACCAAGATAAAAGTATCCTCTACCCTCCTTGCATTGTCTAGAGCCATTGTAGAGAATAACATCAAGAAAAGAATGCAACTAGTTACTGAAGCCTGGGAAACATCATGAAATATAGCTTCCTTCTAAAAGAGGGAAAATGATTTGCTGGAACATTTGCAGGCGAATTTAAAAAATGATCAACGTTTCTGTGAACAGGTGCTGGCCCCTTTTTCCAACCATGCCATCAACACCTCATATCTAAAAAGAAGACAAGATAATCTCCCCTCCCCAAAGCGGACCAAAAAAGTAAAAGCATGCTGGCAAAAGAAATTTAAGAACCTGGAGCTCATTGTCGAATCATGTAAACAAGCCATACCAGAAAAGGAAGAATTATTCACAAACCTGTTCCAAATAGGCTTAGCCAGAAGTACCAACGAGGTTCAAGACCCAAACTTAATTCTCAAATCCTTGTCAATGACCAAAGAAGCCTTCAATGAACAACTTGATATTTTAAAGGGGTTGTCTTTCGAAAAGTTTTACGGCATAGTTGAATATCGTGTAGATGAGCTCGAGAGCTGGGTAATGGACTATTCGGCACACAATGAAGAAATTGAACAGAGTCTGCATAGTATTTCAATGGATCTAAGGAAATTAGAAAGCAACCTTTTCGACATAGAAATCTGGGATGAAATCAACATGGCCCCCATGAGAAGCTACATTGAAGAATGGTTCCAACAGAGAATGGACAACCTCATCCAGGAAGGGCAACAACCGGTTGACATGATTCCAATGACTGTCGACGACATCAACAGAAACACATCGGCTTCATAATAAGTCTATACTGTCATCTTGTTTTCTTTATCAATCTAGTTATTATACCTCTTTAAATAGAAAATTGTAACCAAACACTCATAACTTCCAATTTCTTATTTTCAGGACTTCCTCTCTACCGTTGTGCACTTCTTCTTTCTACATTCCTAATTCTTGTACTTATTTTTTTTTATGGTCCGCGGGAGCCCCAATCCCAGTCTACATGACAAACACATTTAAATTTCCAGAAATATGGAACAGATTCCAGTAATATTTTGACAAATTTCAAAGAAAACTAATTCGGGAATGCTAAATTTTTTGTATGGAAGAACCTTTGTTGCAAGACATTATTAGTATTCTATTGTATTTGAATGTTTAACCTTTGAATGTTTGGAACAAAAACATAAATATGGAACATATTCAAGAAATATTTTTTTGATAAATTTCATGTTATCTGCAACATTTTTGGTTTAATTTTACTATTTTTGAACCATTTCATCTAATTTTACTTTAATGTATTTTAATTTATTATATTTGAATTTTTAATATCTATGCTTCATAAATATGGAACATGTCCAACCTTTGTTTAATATTCTACTGTACACCCCACAAAGTCATCCTCTGCATGGATACCACATGTACTTCAACTTGTTTCCCACGTGTGTGTACTCGGTCCTACCATATCAGTGCATTTATTCTCATTCCAACCTGGCAGGGACTAAGCTGCCATGCAACACTTGTTCAGATTGAATTGGATAAACTGAGGGAGGAGAAAAATACATAATAAATTATACTTTGTTATTGTTGTTGATGATTTATGTAAAAGATGTACTATTTGTAAAACATAGAAATAATCTCTAATAACATCTTGATGACTAATCAAATTTTGAAATTATTAACAAATATAATAATAAAATGCACTTATAATAAAAAGTACTTGTTATATAGATATAACCATCATATTTAATTTAATAGTTACAAATTGAAATTATTGTGATTTTGGACTGCCCTGTTTCTTTCTGTTTACATTACCATCATATTTAATAGTTACAAATTGAAATTACCGTGATTCTGGATTGCCCTGTTTCTGTTTACATTGCAGTTGTTTTTGTTTACATGCTAGTAATACTAGCACACATGATTGTGGCTGATGAACGCCTATAGGCATAGTCTAATATGACAATCTCAATATGACAATCTCATACTGAGATTTCTTAAAAGATTTGGACAAATGTACCAAAAAAATATCAGGAAAATAGTTATTTGGTATAACTGTTAAACTACAGCATTTTCTACTCTCTATTCTACTAGTTAAGAGTCCCAACTTTGACTTTGCCTGATGGAAAATATTCTATTTTATCCCATTCCAGTGGTCAGGCCGGCTCTACATCTCCAAGGCTACTCTCACTACTTTTCACAAACGCGGGCTTTGTTGGAATTGGCAATGTCACAGAAAAGCTGGAGATCATCAGTATAGCATTAGAGATAGCAGGACGGATGCCCGGATCAGCTTGGGTGCATAAAAGGGCAACGTGAATGCATCTTAATGCTTCCTCCTGCCGGCATGTTTCCCTTACTGTAGAATCTACCATATCCAAAAGACGCCCTTGCTTGTATAATCTCCATGACTGTATCACATATTCAAAGGTGGTAAATGCATGGTAACCTAACATCTGTATAATTATAACGAATTACCTTTGATGAAGTCGAAGTCTTACCCATTCTAATAAGCTTTGCGCTTCATCAGGAAATGTTATGTCACTGCTTTTCCTTCCACTCACAATCTCAAGGACCAACACTCCAAAGCTATAGACATCAGCTTTCACGGAGAGCTTTCCCCTCATTGCATACTCTGGCGCCATGTAACCGCTGCACATTCCAATGACAAACTATTCAAATGAGTGGGGTGTTTACTGTGGCTATATCCCACAATTGTTCTCTGTAAATAAATTGGATTAGGGAAGGATAGAGGGAAATATCCATACTATGTCCCTGCAACTCTAGTTTGGATATGAGTTTCGTCTTCAGGAAAGAGTCTTGCTAACCCGAAGTCTGCTATCTTGGGATCCATTTTGTCATCCAGCAAAATGTTATTTGCTTTAATGTCTCTATGAATGATTCGGATGTGTGAATCTTCGTGCAGATAAAGAAGGCCACGAGCTATTCCTATTACGATGTTATGGCGCTTTTTCCAATCGAGATGTCTCTTCTTCTCTGGTTCTGTATTTCTATTTCAATATTAGCAAATTTGAAAACATCATTAAATTCATTCAAGAATTATCATCGTTTCAACAAAAAAGAATCCAAAATGACCTACCAAACAGAAAAGTGTCAAGACTCTTGTTTGGCAAATACTCGTAAACAAGTATTCTTTCTTGTTGCTCGACGCAACACCCAAGCAGCTTTACAAGATTTCGGTGTTGAATGGCCACAAGCTTCACCTCATTCATAAATTCTTGTCTGCCCCGCTCAGATCTTACAGACAATTTCTTCACTGCAATTTCTTTTCCATCTCTGGTTATTCCCTAAAACAACCAAACACATCAAGAAGAGCCCATGAAGAAACCCATTCTATCCTCTGAAAGATCATACAATGTCATGTCATACAATTTCATAGTTTTAAGACAATGGGTACATACATACCTTGTATACAGGACCAAACCCATTCTATCCTCTGAAAGATCATACAATGTCATGTCATACAATTTCATAGTTTTAAGACAATGGGTACATACATACCTTGTATACATACCTTGTATACAGGACCAAAGCTTGTTATTTTCATGAAAATTATCCGTTGCTTCTACGAGTGCTTCTAAGGTGAAAAGAATTTGCTGCTGCCTGAGTAGCGGGATTTCTGTTTAAAAGAAAAAGTGAACATAAGGATTCTAATTTCATTGGATAAAATAAATTTAGTTGTGCGAAACAGATATAAAATTGCAGATTCTACCTTCCGTGTGGCCATGATGGGTCACTGGTCTCGGTGAAATGACAGAATTCAGTTTGGTCCTCATGGCAAACAGACAGACCATTAACTCTAGAATCACGCCTCCTACAATCCCCAATATTATGGGTAATGTTTTTGCAGGGGAACCTTCTGTATAGCAGATCATGAATATATTGCAATGTTATTTACAAAAGATGGAACAACCAATCTCTATAATCCCAGTAAGGCGCAAATCATAAATCTCAATTCAGCACAAGCAGATTTTGTGTACATTACTTGACATGATTGGTGAAGTTCCACTCGCAGGAGGAGTCTGGGCTGGTCCTATGGGAGGGTTTGACCCAAAGGATTCAGGTGGACTCGTACCAAAAAAAGGGTATATTTCATATCGGATCCTGCAGCTTCTCAACAGTACTTGAGCTCCTCGCTTCAGAAAACAACATTTGTAGAGTTTTTTCGTTGCTAATTGCAAACATGATCTGCAGTCCTTGATGGATATATCTCTCCAACATTGAACTAGACCGTAAACGGTGCCATTAGAATAATATGTAGCTGATCCTTCAGCGAATCCCTTCCTTGCAGGATCATAAGCTTTACCAGACAGGTTGTAAATGAGATTTGAAGTGGTGGTCCTAAACTTATATAAATTACCTCTATTTATATCGTTTTCGTTCACCAGATAATTCCCGTGGGTGTCTAGCTTTGAAAAGAAGCTATGGTTCTCGTATCGCACGAAGCAGTTTTCCAGCCATACTCGAACGCCTACAACGTTTCCGCAAACTTGTAGAATGCTATCGTTTGCTTGCTGTGAACAGATTGAACAGTCATGCTGAGAAATGTTACCTGTGCACTGGAGGAGGCCATAGATTCTGTTGGGACTTTCACCATAGGAAGAAGTGTTGAACCCTGTTTGAGGTGCGTTCTTCACTAGATCGCCCATTACCCTATTCAGATTGCTCGAAAATGTACTTCCATCGGCGTAAGTAGAGGCATTATTGCATGTGTATGAGCTAATCTGTGATGTAACCGACGGAAAACTGGTAATGAATAGTGAACCGATCAAATTAAATAGAATAGTTGCTTGTTTGCGAGAATTAACAGAAACTAAACTGTCCTTCACGAAGGAAATTCTCATGATCTTGGAACTGGTAGGCTTTGTTAAGGAATCCGATGAATATGGTATACAGGCCACTATAAAATTGGTGGAAATAGATCATAGGAGCAATGGTATGGATGGGAATGAGGACTGGAAACCATTGGCAAGGATTGCAAAATCGATGAAATTGCCAAAAATGGTATGGACAGGCTTCGTTTCAATACCAGAAATATTGAATCTAGACAATCAACTGGAATTGGAATTGGAATTCTGAAACTAGACGTAAACGAGAACTGAAATTGAATTGTCTGTCTACATAGCTTGCTTTTTCTTGCAGAGGAGGGAGACGTGGTTAACTTGGGTAGGCATACGAACTTCAAAGGAGTATAGAGGAGCATATGGTGTTGAACTTTTGCATTTTTAAAAGTTTTTTAAAACTATAAAGTAGATTGTAACCTCCACTAGGAATTTCCACTATGGACATAAAGTTAAATTAATAATTTATGAAATAGTTTAAGGAATATTTTTTATAAACTTAACATGCCTCAATAATATATATATATATTTATTGGTTATACATGATCATAACTAGATAATTAAATATGGTTGATTTCAACTTTTTTCAATTAATGTTTTTTTCAATCAATGGTGTACATGAATGTATATAATTAACTACTTTAAATTATTTCATTTAGGCTTTCTTTAATTAATGGCATGGATGATAGTGTATCAACTAGCTTTAATTATGTGGTGTTAATTGACTATTAACTTCACTAGAGATGATTAATATATTTATGAAATAAAGTATTAATAATATTTATGATATTTGATTATAGTTCACAATATTTGATCATGGTTGATTATGGTTGACATTGGGTAACTGTGGTTGACCTTGTTTGACTATGCTTGATCACTTTTATTGTGATTGACTTTGGTAAACTTTGTTTGACTATGGTTGACTTTTATTTACTATGTGATTTTGGTTGGCTATGTTAGACTATGGTTGACTTTGGTTCACTACATTTTACTATGGTTGACCATGTATGACCACAGTTAATGATGGTTGTCCATGCTTGTGTTGGTTGATTATGGTTTCACCATGGTTGACTATGATTAACCATGGTTGACCATGTTTGACTGTGGTTAACCATGATTGCAAATGGTTAATTATGGATGACCATGTATGACAATGGTTGAACATGTTTAATTATGGTTAACTATAGTTGACCATGGTTGACTATGCTAACCAAGCTTGGCTATGGTTGACTATGGTTAACACTGCGTCTAACTATGGTTGAGTATGTGGACCATGGTTGACTTAGGTTTATCATGTTTGACTACGATTGACTTTGGTAGATATGATTGACTATGGTTGACTTTGGTTAGTCATATTGATAATGGTTGAGTATGGTTGACAATGGTTGACCATGTTTGATGATGTTTGACCATGTTTAACCATGGTTGACCATGTTTGACTATGTTCAATCATGTTTAACTATGGATGACCATGTTTGATTATGGTCAACTATGACTAACCATGGTCAACTATGGTTGATCATGTTTGACCATGTTTTTCCATGTTTTACTATGGTCGACTATGCTTGACCATGTTGGACTAAGGTCAACTATGGTTGAACATTATTAATAATGGATGACCATGGTTAACCATGTTTGATTATGGTTGACTTTGGTGGACCATTTTTTATCATAGTTGACTATTTTTTACTTTGTTTTATTTTGGTTCACTATAGTTGACTATTTTTTAACATTGTTGACCATGACTAACCAGGTTTGACTTTAGTTAATTATGGTAGACTTTGGACGACTAGGGTTCACCATGATTGGTGATGGTTAATTATGTTTGGCTATGGTTGGACATGTATGGCCATGGCTTCCCATGGTTGACTAAGGTTGATTATAGTTGACCATGTTTTTAATATGGTTTTCCATGTTTGACCATGGTTGACCATGTTTGAGTATGGTATGTGGTTGATTTTTCTTAACACTGGTTAACAATAGTTGAATATGTTACACGATCGACTTTGGTTTACTAAAGTATGTGGTTTTCTATGGGGAATTCGCCCCTAAAGTAGGTCTAAGGAATAGGTAGAGCGATAACTCTCTTAACAAACTGACTTATCTCTAATCTACCCCAAAGAAATCTAGACTAAGTGATAAGAGAAAGAGAGAAGAGAAGGTTAATGAGTGCACCTTGAATTCCTATGGTTGATGTAGACCTCTTCCATTTGTTGTTGCCTCTCAGATCATAGATCTCCTCCCAAAGTTGACCTGCAAGGGGTTAAGAATACAATGCAACAACATATGCAATATCTGGTAATCACTTAAAAGTCTAAATATAGATATAAATGATCAAATTAACAAGAACATGTACACATAGGGTTTTGGGACAAAGATAATCTGTTTTATTCAAATTCAAGATAAAAGGTTACAACCTTTGCTTGTGAACACTGCTCTACGAACCAAGCCCGGGCGCCTCTATTGTGGCTCCAAGTGCATAAATCCCACATAGAATTCTCATAACCAATTTTCCATCAAGGGAAGAAGGAAGGGTTGCATAGGGAGAATGGCTGGAGGGGAAAGCTGAAGCTAAAACTCAAAGCAAGATGAAAAACTTGGGCAATGAGAGGGAAATGATTTTGGTAGAGTTTTCTTATTCTCTTGTTCATATGTCTAAATGACTCCCCAAGACCTCTTTTTTATATGATAAAAATATGGTTATTCGGTTTGGGGACGGGCCAGAAGGGATAAAATGGTTAAGAAACCCTCCATAGCCCGTAAAATCCATCGAAATATGTGAAATTTTATATTTTTTGCAACTTTTGGAGGTAAACACAGCTACTTAGCATGCATCAAGTGTATGTACGTGGGATAACTAGTGTGCATCATACGTGTGTATGTAGGCTATTAGTGCAGCAGGATGCGTACATTATCCAAAAACTGGTTTTTTGGAAGGAAACCTCAGCAGTATTTTTGGCAAAGTATGCAAATGGATGAGCCAATGTCTTGGATGCATAGATGTGGAATTTTTGGACTATAACAAAGGCCCCCTAATGTGTGAGGTCAGAAGAGCAACTGATGGACGAAATACATTACAATATCTTTACACAATGGGAAGGCACGAAGTTGATTCATTGGACAAGGTATTCAGAAATTGTTGTCAAGGTCGAGATTATTGGGTTGTGACAACACATACCCTTGTAGTTACATTAAGAGGATCTCAAGTGTTTGGATTTCCATATCCCTGGAAACACTTGAAATCTCTCATTAAATGTAGAATCCTGTGAGGAGCTTCGTGAGACTGGTGTAACCATTTCTCCTTTGACTGAGCATTGATGGAATATCATTGCCCCCATTTCCTATGTGTTGTGTTTATCTATCTATCTTGATTTTTTTTGTTTGTTGATCCTTGCCAAAGGTATGCAGACATGGTAAACACTGGTATAATTGTCTCTTTGAAAGTTTCCAAGACTGCATTGATGGATGCATCAAGTGTGTCTTTTTTGTTGACTACATCAGAGGTGGTGGTTGTCGAACTTCAAAAGGATGACAGACCATACCTATATATGGGGGCATGCCTCCCATGGGTCGTATGGACTTCTAAAAGGCTTCTTGAGTTGTGAGATTTGTTTTTATCTTCATCTAGGTGTAGGAGGGCATGGTGAAGCAGCTTCACAAGTGGGTGACGATGCACAAGAGTAGAAGCAATGGCAAGGAGAAAGTCTTGAATGCAAGTTTGAGGTGGATTTATTACATGTAAATGGGCATATAACTGTAAGACCTAGTTAGGCATGCTTACCTCGGGTTTAAAATGTCACTGGTAAAGTCTAGATAACCTAGGTGATAGGGGGAGCATGTGGAATTCTTGGATATCTTGGTTATAAACTTTGAGGGGAGATAGGGCCTGAAGATGAGTGGTGCATACTCATTTGGCCACTTTAGTTGGATTTGGTATGTGGAAAATCCCAAGTCAAGTTTAAAAGGGGGGAAGTTAGGTCAAGAGTTGTGGTTTCAGGAGCATGGTTTTGGTTGTCTGTGTTTTGAGTCCATGTATTGGATACTTCATTGAAATGAGCCTCGAGGTGAGAGGTGAAGGCTCACTTTACTAGCAAGAAGGTGACATTTGATTCATTGGACAAGGTATTAGGAAATTGTTGTCAAGGTCGAGATTGTTGGGTTGTGACAACACATACCCTTGCACTTACATTAAGAGGATCTCAAGTGTTTAGATTTCCGTATGCCTGGAAATGCTTGAAATATCTCATTAAATGTAAAATCCAGTGAGGAGCTTCATGAGACCGGTGTAACCATTTCTCCTTTGACTGAGCATTAATGGAATATCATTACCACCATTTATTGTGTGTTGTGTTTATCTATCTATCTCGATTTTTTTATTTGTTGATCCTTTGCAAGCTAGAAATCCAATATTAAAGACATCTTGATACATTAATTAAATTTTTAAATTACTAACAAATGTAATAGTTAAAAGTTCTTAGTATATAAATATGACCATCACATTTAATAATGATAAATCGGAACTAATTTCTATATAACCATCAAATTTAATAATGACTAATTAGAGCTAGTTCCTTATGATTGCCTTGTTTCCATTGAAATGATATTAACCATACATAAAATAGTATATAACATGTTAAGAAAATAAAAAATAAAAAACATCAAAACAGTCCATGTACTTTTTAAAATTCTTGGTACCCTAAATTTTCTTATTTTTGTCGATCGATCATAAATCCGACATTAGACATGATATGTAATTTGCCAGGGGAAATAATTTGTTTTATTCTATTTTCTTTTCTATTCTAGCGGTTGAGTCGCAACTTTGCCTGATGGAAAATATTTTATTTTATTCCCTTCGAACAACCCTCTACGGGGTGGATAAATTTTGGGAAGATAACCTTCCTGGTTTCCAATTGAGCATTGCTACGTCGTTAAGGAACCGGAGGATTTTGTGTAGAGGCAGATGACACAGATGATGCTGTGGCAGACAACCGTGACTGGTGCATCCCACTGTTAGAGCTGCCGGCTGTGGATCCTCCATAGCTGCTCTCACTACTTTTCACGAACGCAGGCTTTGTTGGATCTGGCAATGTCACAGAAGCGCTGGAGATCATCAGTATAGCACTAGAGATAGCAGGACGGATGCCCGGATCAGCTTGCGTGCAAAGAAGGGCAACGTGAATGCATCTTAATGCTTCCTCCTGCCGGCATGTTTCCCTCACTGTAGAATCTACCATATCCAGAAGACCCCCGTGCTTGTATAATCTCCATGCCTGTATCACATATTCAAAGGTAAATGCATGGTAACCTAACATCTAATTATGGCAAAATACCTTTGATGAAGTCGAAGTCTTACCCATTCTAATAAGCTTTGCGCTTCATCAGGAAATGTTATGTCACTGCTTTTCCTTCCACTCACAATCTCAAGGACTAACACTCCAAAGCTATAGACATCAGCTTTCACGGAGAGCTTTCCCCTCATTGCATACTCTGGCGCCATGTAACCGCTGCACATTCCAATGACAAACTATTCAAATGAGTGGGGTGTTTACAGTGGCTATATCCCACAATTGTTCTCTGTAAATAAATTGGATCAGGGAAGGATAGAGGGAAATATTCATACTATGTCCCTGCAACTCTTGTTTGGATATGAGTTTTGTCTTCAGGAAAGAGTCTTGCTAAGCCGAAGTCTGCTATCTTGGGATCCATTTTGTCATCCAGCAAAATGTTATTTGCTTTAATGTCTCTATGAATGATTCGGATGTGTGAATCTTCGTGCAGATAAAGAAGGCCACGAGCTATTCCTATTACTATGTTATGGCGCTCTTTCCAATCGAGATGTCTCTTCTTCTCTGGTTCTGTATTTCTATTTCAATATTAGCAAATTTGAAAACATTCAAATAATCAAGAATTAAATTTATTCAAGAATTACCATCGTTCCTGACCTACCAAACAGAAAAGTGTCAAGACTCTTGTTTGGCAAATACTCATAAACAAGTAATCTTTCTTGTCCTTCAACACAACACCCAAGCAGCTTTACAAGATTTCGGTGTTGAACGGCCAAAAGCTTCACCTCATTCATAAATTCTTGTTTTCCCTGCCAAGATCTTGCAGACAATTTCTTCACTGCTATTTCTTTTCCATCTCTGGTTATTCCCTAAAACAACCAACCACATCAAGAAAAGTTTATGAAGAAAACCATTATTTGTCTATCCTCTGAAAGATCATGTCATGTCATATAATTTTATGGTTTTAGGACAATGGGAACATACATACCTTGTATACAGGGCCAAAGCCTCCCTCTCCAAGCTTATTGTTTTCATGAAAATTATCCGTTGCTTCTGTAAGTGTTTGTAGGGTGAAAAAAATTTGCTCCTGCCTGAGGAGCATCGATTCTGTCTCAGGAATTCCTGTTGAGAAGAAAAAGTGAATATAAAGACAATAATTGCATTGGATAACATAAATTTAGTTATGCTAAACAGAAGTCAAATTTGCAGATGCTACCTTCAGTCTCCGCATGATGGGTTACTGCCCTCCGTGAAATGGCAGAATTCAGTTTGCTCCTCATGGCAAACAGACAGACCATTAACACTAGAATCACGCCTCCTATAATCCCCAATATCATGGGTAATGTTTTTGCAGGGGAACCTTCTGTATAGCAGATCATGAATATATTGTAATGTTATCTACAAACGATGGAACAACCAAACTGTATAATGCAAATCTCAATTCAGCACAAAGAGATTTTATGTACATTACTTGACGTGGTTGCTGAAGTTCCATTCGCAGGAGGAGTCTGGAAAGGTCCTATGGGAGAGTTTGGCCCAGAGGATGCAGATGGACTAGTATCAAAAAGGGGGTATATTTCATATCGAACCTTGCAGCTTCCCAACAGTGCTTGAGCTCCCTGCTTCATAGAACAGCATTCGTAGAGCTTTTCCGTTGCGAACTGCAAACATGATCTGCAGTCCTTGATGGATATATCTCCCCAACACTGAGCTAGACCGTAAATGGTACCATTAGAATAATATGTAGCTGATCCTTCAGCGAATCCCTTACTTCCAGGATCATAAGCTTTACCAGACAGGTTGTAAATGAGATTTGAAGCAGTGGTCCTAAACTTATATACATTACCTCTATTTATATCGTTTACGTTCGTCAGATAAATCCCGTGGGTGTCTAGCTTTGAAAAGAAGCTATGGTTCTCGTATCGCACGAAGCAGTTATCCAGCCATACTCGAACGCCTACGACGTTTCCGCAAATTTGTAGAACGCTATCGTTTGCTTTCTGTGAACAGATTGAACATGCATGCTGAGAAATGTTACCTGTGCACTGGAGGAGGCCATAGATTCTGTTGGGACTTTCACCATAGGAAGAAGTGTTGAACCCTGTTTGAGCTGCGTTCTTCACTAGATCACCTATTACCCTATTCAAATTTATCGAAAATGTACTTCCATCGGCGTAAGTAGAGGCATTATTGCATATATATGAGCCAATCTCTGATGTAACCGACGGAAAACTGGTAATGAATAGTGAACCGATCAAATTAAATAGAATAGTTGCTTGTTTGCCAGAACTAGCAGAAAATAAACTGTCCTTCACGAAGGAAATTCTCATGATCTTGGAACCTGTAGGATTTGTTAAGGAATCTGATGAATATGGGATACAGACCGCTATAAAATTGGTGGAATTAGATCATAGGAGCAATGGTATGGATGGGAATGAGGATTGGGAATAATTGGCAAGGATCGAAAAATCGATTAAATTGCCAAAACGGTAAGTACAGGTTTCGTTTCAATAACAGAAATATTGAATCTAGACAGTCATCTGAAATTGGAATTCTGAAACTAGACGTAAACTTCCACAGATCACTCCGGCTTTTGTAGGTATGAAATTGAAATTGAATTGTCGGTCTACATACCTTGCTTTTTCTTTTTCTTTTTCTTGCATAGGACGGAGACGTGGCTATCGAACTTCAAATGAGTACAGAGAAGAGCATGTGGTTTTCTCCACTGTTGGGACCAATCTGCAGTGAAGATTGGTCCTCGTTCATAGGTTGATGGTCTCAAATTGCAATTCATTATTACTATACATGCTGACAGGCAGGTTATATTGTTTTTGTCAGTAATAGTTATTTGAATTTCGTATTATTTACACTATAAAGTTTGTAAATTTTATTTTTCTCATTCTCAAGATTTTAAAATTTTATTTTGTAATGGAGTTATGTTTTCGGCAGGTCTGAGGTGAGGTTTTAAAATCCAGTAATTCAAAATTTTGATTGGTTTTTGAGTATTTGGGTTTGTTTAAAATGAATTAAAATCTTTGGAGTGAGTTTCTGAAATGCATGAAATTTTGATTCATACAAAATTTAGATAATCTCTGAAAATTTGATAAAATTCAGACTTTTTTTTTAACTAAAAAACATGTGATCTGTTTGCTCCCAAATTAGCCTACTCCTTTTGTAACTTTTGTAATTGGTTAAAATTATTGATCTGATTATCTTGATTATCTTTATGTGGTTTTAACCGCTAAAAATATAAAAAGTTATAAAAGCAGCATCTGTCCTGTGTGCGGATGTCCTGCATCCTTGACTGCTGTGCAGATGTCCTCCAACAAATAATGGGACTTCCTCCATCCTCGACTCCTGTGCAGATGCCCTTTCACCAATAATGGGATGTCCTCCGTCCTTGGGATGCCCTCCATCCTTGACTGCTGTGCGTATGTCCTCCAAGCTCTCCGACCAATAATAATCGAAGTTATTCAAGTAACACTCGCTTCGTGTCGTTCTTGTGGGGTCGAGAAAATAGCAAGCACTGATGCTTGAACCTGGAAGGAAGTAGATTCTGGTAGAAAACTTTCCCTGGAAGCAAGTGTCTCAGAAGACGCCTTCCACAATTTTGATGTAGAGTTTTTTTTTCTTCAGATCAGCTGCAGGGTTGAAATAAGTCAATAAATTTTTTTATGCGGTCACATGTACATGCATGCAGCTATGTTAATGCCCATGCATGCAATCTATTTATGAACTGTTTTTGTAATTATGTGATTTATTTATGATTAGTTTGGGTAACTGAGTGATAGATGTTATATATACAAGCATACTCATAGAGCTGTGGGTGCAATGTGTAGTGAGTGTGTAAGAGTAAGACGCAATACTGAAGTGATTATGTGTATGAGAGGAGAGGATAGTCGTATGCCTGGGTTGGCTATTGTAATTCTCCCTTGAATAAAAGAATACTGATTATTATTGTCCATGGTTTTTTCTCTCCTTGGGTTTCCATATAAATCACTACATCAAATTGTGAGATTCTTGTGCTTAATTTAATATGTTTAATCTTACTTGTCTATGCTCTGTTTTATGCTATGTTTTGCTTCCGCTACCCAACACTTTAGATTTGAATAATATAAACATCCCTAATATGACTGCCACAAGCCAAAATTTACAATTCAAGGAGCCCAAGAATGTATCAGATGGCTTGAAAGAATTAAGTGACTCGAAGTTATTTAGATATAAACAGGCAGAACACAGAGCTCGTGGGGATCATATAATAATAATTAGAGTGATCTGCACCACACAGTGATCGAAAAGTACACCAAGTCACGGGTGCTTTTGTCAGATCACGTGACCACATAGCCAAAAAAAAAAAGGTAAAAGATTCAAACCAGAGTATATTATAGATTATTATGTTTGATGATTGCGACTCATATCCTCTGGTTTTTATTTTTAAGGTAATCGTACAAACTTAAACATTATTGAAATTGTATAGTTTTATGGTCCAAATTGTTCTCTCGATAATTTGAACACGAGATCAAGCCAATTTACTATAAAATTACAATTAATAATAGACACGCAGTTTCTGGTTGGAGCGTTTTCCAGAATAAAATTCACGACTTATAATGGAAAAGTACTAAATTGCCTTTGATAATTAACATCGACATAGTGAGAATTTGAGCTTTGGATAATAATCGACATTCGACATTCTGGCGTGGGTTGTCTCAAGAGGTTTTGATAATTCGAGCTTTGGATTCCATGAATATTACTTATTAATGTCGTTTGTCTTAAGATGCTACTGTTTCAAAAATTTTATAAAGCAAGAAATATCCATCCCTGTTTTTATTCTTCACGGGTTCTGGAACAGCAGTTTGTTTGGTCTTGTCGTGTTGGTTTATAATTTGGAATGAAGTATTTATTAAATTCTGTATCGTTTGGGCTGTGATCGATTGGTGGGACTTTGCCCTGATCAGTCTAGATTCGGTTCTATGAAAATTCTCCAAGCTATATGTCTACAGATTCGATCCAAAATAGTTTAACAGTATCTTTGAAGACAAATAACGAAAGCTTTTCTTTGGGGTCGTGTAAGCTGTATTTATATCATCTGGTTTTATAATTGTGTTTTGGAATTCAGTGATGATTATTAGATGGTGTAAAAGATCAAATTTATAATTCAAATTGTTATATATATTTTCTCTTAGGTAAGGAGTTCAAATCCAGAGGGGTAGGGTATGTATACTTTTGTAGACTTTACCAGTGAAATTATTGGTTGAAGGGGTCTCATACACCACCTCAAGGTGCCCATGACTTCACAGAAATTGAACCTTGCCCAATTAATTGTGTTACCATTGGATCCAACCTCTTTGAGCTATTGTAAAATTCAATTTTAAAAGACATTGTTGCCTTATATTTGGGATTAAATTGAGCAAAAAGTTTTGAAAAGTCCAACCCATCTTCATTATCCGGACAAATAAAGCTTAACTATGAAAAATACTTCTAAGAAATGAAAATAAAAATATGATCAAGGAAAGAAAGAAATGAAAATCAATTGAAAAAGTGATTAATCAATTAACTGTTAAGATATTGATTAAAAATATCCCTTATAATACTGATTAAAAATTAAAAAACATTATAACTGAAAATTAGTATAAAGATAAAAAAATGAGACCTAAGGTAAACAAGAATGAGCAAGGAGGGGCACAATAAATAAAAAAAAAATATATATATATATAAAAGATAAAGAAAAGGATACGACTTTCCATGAGGAAAATTTAAGGTTAAAAACAATATAAATGAGGCTAGGGAGGAGAACATAAAATTTAGAATCCAAAAATATAAATAAATTAGGTTTCTTGAAGGTGATGAATAATAGGCTTCCAAGAATGGCTTAGTTTATAGCCATCTTCTCATTAAAATTATTTGGGTGTTTTTCAATTTTGAGAGTCTCTCAAATGATGCTTGAGGTGTAGAAGGGTGTTGAGGAAAGAATTTTTGTTTGGTCAAAGAAAATGAGGTGTTTATATTTAAAACAATAGCAGAATTAGAGATGCAATAGGAATTTGGTAAACTCCTAGGCCCAATTTATCTTTGGGAGTGTGAAATAACTATTTAAGCATTTTACTTAATTGAAGAGGGTTTTAATATTCTTTTTGGCCCAGATTTTTGAAATTTGATTGGTGGTGCATGTTAGTCTATGGTTTTACCTTAACAATCACAATGTCCTATTGTCACCATTATTTGTATAAAATCATTTAAGATAATATTCATTTATCCTAGATGATGACTAAGCGAGTTAGTTGAAATTGCTTAGCCTAATCATCACGGGTGGCATCACCCATCTACTATAAATATATATCATCGCTGAATACAATTAAGTTGACTAGTGAACCTTTTCTTTCATATTATTGTTCTTGTGTATATTTTATCATGGTATTAGAGCTCTTCTAGTCTTAAGGGCCTTGTAATTCCTTGGTAGTGATCCATGGGAAGTTT
Source organism: Picea engelmannii (assembly GCA_009831015.1). Taxonomy (NCBI): domain Eukaryota; kingdom Viridiplantae; phylum Streptophyta; class Pinopsida; order Pinales; family Pinaceae; genus Picea; species Picea engelmannii. The sequence continues at coordinate 452,929 of ML779080.1, read as the reverse complement.
AGTGTTTGTGTTGATGATGGTAGTGATCCATTCATGTGTATTGTTAAAAGAATGTTGTAGCACATTCATATAGAGGTTTCCAAGAGCCATTTCAGCTCGCAATACAACGGAGGGTGGAGGTTTCCAAAATATGTGGTAGTGGTTTTCAAGAACACGATCATTAGAGTTAAAACCGTGGACATGCAAAGCGATTGCGTGTTGTTGGGTGTTGAAGTTCAATCCTGTAGAGACATCTATTTTTTACTATTGCTTATTGAAATGCATTCAGCTTAGTTTATTTTATATATGGCAATATGTTCTATCGATGTGTGGACTGTGTGAAAAATGCATTGAAGAAAGCATGGTCTGTCTTTAAAATCCTAAATTAAGATTGGTAAGCACAAATCTATCTGTTTAGGATTACCGCAACGTATATAGATCTTCTTGTAAATCTGCTTGATGGATTTGTTGCTCAAATATTTATGATCTCCTCAACGATCTAGTGCAAACCAGATGTGAACTACCTACAACGATCCCCTCTTCACTAGGATGTGACCTTAGCTTGTGTACTTGGATTCTATTTGTCTCTTTCCCTCCTTGTAAAATTTCATAAATGTTGTTGTTTGCATAGCAGATTCGTGAATCACAATTTAGGGCACTCTTGATCTTAAAGACTATTTTGCGGTCTTAGATTGAACCTCACGAGGATAAAATCCCCTTGCATTTTTTAAGAGGCATTATATTCTTCTATTTTTAAATAGCATGCAAAAATATAAATATGTTTCAGAAGGACCGGGCTTAGTTTGAAATAAATATTCACATGCAAAGAATACATGAGATAGGACCAAGTTTCTTGTAAAAGTAAATATTTACAATATATTACAGGGTCATAAACCAAAAGAGTATCATATAAAACATGATGACATTTCCATCACAACATTCATAAAGATAGAAAAAATATGGAGTGTTGATGGTAAGGAACTTTAAATGATCATTTCATTATGCACAAAAAAAATATTCTAATAGGCATATATTTGAAATCTCATGCATAAATTGAAGTCTTTGAGATTATAGTAACTTTATTTCCCAAAATAGTTCTCTCTTAACCTAAAAAATAATACATGTATTTAGAAATAAGAGAGTAATGTATTGGAATACAAATAAAAGGTTTGTGTTTGTCCTTCAAAGGGGTCTGGGATAGGGATCCCACGGACCATGAAATGAAAATAACTAGAAGGAACAAGAAAAATAGTAAAGTATTAGTTTGGGTTTCAGAGATTACTGAGAAATGGAAGGAAATATGACAAATGAGTGTAGAAGAAAAGTAATAAGGACATGAATATGGTTGCTACTTGGCTCACTGTGATGGAAATCCTTCTGAATCTTTACTTGTTTTCTAGTGCCTCTTTTGTAGGTGTTTGTTATGTTGGAGGTGGCATAATTACTGCAATTGTTTCCTGCTAAATCCTTCTGAACCTTTACTTTTTTTCTAGTGCCTCTTTTGTAGGTGTTTGTTGTGTTGGAGGTGGCATAATTACTGCAACCGTTTCCTACTAATCTGGCTTGATGATTTTGAATAGGGATTTTCTTCGCCACTTTCCTATGTATTCCCTCATGGGGCCATCATGATCTCATCTTTAGTCTTTATTTCGAAGAGATAATTATCCATCTCTCTTAGGTCCATGCCTAATTGGTGCAATGCGTCATCTACCTCATCATTTATGTTGATGTATCTGACTAGCCACCTTTCAATTTCTTCCTCGGAGAATTCTATTGAATCAGTGAATTCACTCACCCATGCAACCTTTAATATATCAAGTTGTTATAATAATTTTTTTTTAGATGAAAGTATTATATCCAGTAATAAATTTGGGCCATCGAGCCCCTTTGTGAGATCAACAAGCTTAAAGAAAATGTCACCTCTTTTGTTCTTTACGACATCTAATCCATTTATCATTTCTCTTAAACTGTTTATTCTCTTCAACCAACAATCATTAATTTGTTTCATCTGGGTGTTTGAAGGAAGGTTGTGTTCTCTTTTATGGATATCTCTTAGGCATGAAACTTTGGATGAAAATGTTCCCACAACGTCTTTATAAAAACCTTCATCCTTTTCTAGATCTTTTTGAAGATATTTTTTGAAACTTGTAATCCTCGTTGCAAAGTTGGTGGAGATCTTTGCAAATTCACACATTTCTTGAGTCAAATCTATTATTTTTTGTATCCCACATCCAACATATTTTCTTACTGCTAACAACAAACTAGATGAGTCTTTCCACTTGTTGTTGCTTTCTGGAATATCTTCTAAGGTAAGTCCTAGTTGAATTGAGTTTAATGGTTCAACATAAAATGGTCTTGGAATCAAGGTTGCCTCTAATTCCTTTATTTTTTCCTTTAAAATTTAATTTTTCTCTTCAATTTTACCAACATATTGCTTTAGTGATTCTCCAGTTTCTTCATGAAATTGTACAATCTTTTATGGTTCCACCTCGTTGAAATAATTTTTGATTTCCATTTCTCGGACATTTTCTTGTTTTTCCTATTTACTTTTTCAATTAACAACTTTTTAGAACTTCTATTGTAGGCCATGTGGTGCAATCTCATAGACTCATCTTCAAATATTTTTAGTTCCTCGGTAACCAGAGCTTCAACAATTTATTGGGTTTCCAACATTCATTGCTCAGAACAACTCGGTTCTTCGATAAGCTTGTCTGCATCCATTGCTTGGGGACTTTCTTGAGTTTCAAGTAGTTCTATCCCTATTTTTTGGGTATCCCTTTTCCTTTTAGAAAAAGTATATATAGTCTGAGATTTTTCTTTATTGGTTCATTGTCACCGCCATCATCTAAACTTTCGATAGGTGTTTTCCTCATCTCTAAACCACTGCTCCTAGGTTTTGTTCTTACTTGGGTATTCTTTTGAGACACAATCGGTGAATTGGTATTTTTATTCGTTGCTTCTCTACCTTGCCATCAATATCACTTATTGATGTTGGATAATTCCTCCATATCATTAAGAGCTTGGTTAGTTGAAGTTTCAGGGAGATTCAAATTATCACCACCTCCTTATTTAAGCCATTCAATATTGGTAAAATAAGAAGAATAATCAACTAAGTTCATATGTGCAGTAAACAAATTATCAGGGTTGAAACCCTCAATGAATTCAACTTCATTTAGGTCGAGTTGGTCAAGTTTATAGACAAGTTCATCCAAATGGGATATTTTTTTTACAATAACTTCCCCGACTTTCCAAGGCATTAAAGAAATGAGCTGAAGACTTATATTGCCTACAAATTTCTATAACAAAATATATTTCTAATACATAGAAATGGAGGAGGAAAGGTTTCTCTTCACAAAAAAATAACCTTATAATATTGAAATCTTTGACAATGGTTTCAAAAACTTCTTTCTCTTAGAGAAAGGTGGCAACTTCAAGTGACAATCTCGATGTGTTAGGACTGAAGATTAATTTTTTTGAACTATGAGATAAAATTATTATGAACCGGGTAGAAATAACACTAAGCTATGTGCCTCCACAAGGTTGGATACCAAGCGAAGATTGGTTCCACCTTATAGTCGAAACTTCTTGCCCTTGACAAGTATTCAAAAACATGGAAATAAGCTATTGCAAAAATCATATAGGATGTCATATAAATTTTCGAGTCTTCTTCAAATTACTCAGTTGCAATGGGATTTCACTAGAAATAATGTGACCCCAATCGATGAGGGGATTTTCATGCACAACTAAATGAAGGATATATATGATATTCATTGGAATAAGGTCGCAGATTCCAAACAAATGATATGATCAAATAACTAGGAAAATTCCCTCTATGTGTATTTCAAGGAACTTACTTGAATATTGGAAGCACTAATGTTATTTCTTGGGTTGAAGAGATATTTTTCAAGGAGCTCTTCTCCTCCTTTGTGTTGTTTGAGGAATTTGTTGGCTTCTTCGCCTTGGAATTGCATAGTGGGCATTGGGAGTCGTAAGATCTTGGTAAACACTAAAGGAGCTAATGAGATATGATGTTGTCCTTGGAGCTAGATTATTCTCTTCTTTGAATTGAATTTGTCTACATACCATTGAACGAGCTCTTTAATAGTGTGACCTACAACCTACATTTGAAAACAGAAAAATGACCAAGCAAGGAAATTCAATAGGAAAAGGAAAGAAATGGAAAAGACTAAGGATGGGCATGTATATACAAATGTTGATCAACAAATGTGGATCAACATATGACTCCAACTATGGGATAATGACCCCCTATAGGTTACTAAGAATCTATAATCTTATTCCATTCAATTAATGGAGTCAATATAGAAGAAAAAGGGAAAGAAAAATAAAAATGGATTGATGAGGGATATACAAAGGAGTACCGAAAAAAACTATGTACATGTCTTGAGTTGGGGATTTTAAGAAAATAAATGTTTAAGGTATTGTCCATTTATAGGAAATGGTTGAATTGTTCCTTTCATATCCTTCAACAAGTACATGAATTGTAACCAATCACTTTTTTAATTTAATATGGGCCAATCCAAAGAGCTTCAAACTTTGTGTGAAAATTGTTAGAATATGAAGGGTTGTGCTCGTTTTACCATTGACAATACCCTTGTCACCCAACCATAGGCCGAAGCCATCCTCCGAGCACCTTGATCTTGACAGAGAGGAGAATATTGGTAGCAATCCAATAGCCAAGAAAGGCTAATGCACCAATCAAGAAGTTACCAATATGATCAGATAGTCTCAACCAAAACTGGCGCAACACCTTCCCCAGGACTTGCGCACAAGACTGCTAGACTGCAGTGTGTAGAAACCGGTTTTCTGTGTTTCTGAGAGTGTGTCAAATGAGAGACTGGTGCCCTGTATTTATAGTATTCCTGGTAGACTTTCCTAGGCTGACTTCTCTCTCTGGGTACTAATTAATTCATATTAATTATATATCTTCAGTTGACATCTCGTCTAGGGTTTCCGTCATTTCTTTGCTTACTTCCAGAAAATTCTAATCTTGTCAAAGGTCACAATAGAGGTTCATACCTACTGAAGCTACCATAATATCAACACTCCCTCCTAGCTAGGGAGGTATAATTGATAATGGTCTTGAGCACAAACAGACCATTCAACTGGTAGAATCGTCATTATTATCCAACTGAATAATTTCCATGACAAATGGTACAATATCAATTGATAGAACACAATTGTGTTTATCCATGGTAGTATGCAACTACTCAAACCGTGACACATAGTCACAAACAGTGGAACAAATCCACCACAGTAGTATATCTCTATTGTCTGGAGACAGGAAGTCTCCATAACAATCATCTGACATCAACCTGCATAGAAAATATTGTTAAAATAATCTGAATCATCTAGGCCAATATTTCACTCACATATGTGAGATCTGAAGGAATATCTTGTTGGATTACTGAGAGGGGGGGTGAATCAGTAATAGAGCAATTTAATCCTTTTTAACCATATAATCCAAGTGTTATATCAATGAAGCATTATCATCCAATAACTGCAGAGTAAATAAGCAATGAACAAATGAACAAACATA
>ML779080.1:402100-432005 GCA_009831015.1 Picea engelmannii | reverse complement strand
ATAGATTTAATAGATTAATAAAATATATTATAAAAAGGTTACGTACCCAACAAGGGATAACCTATTAATCCCGAGAGGATAAAATATTAAAGGAAGGGATAAGGAGGTAATAAAGGAGTTAGGTAGGGAGTAAATGAGGGGGGAGAGTTGGTGAAGGAGGAATAAGGAAGGGAAGGAGTTTGACGGGAGGCATTCTACGGAGGTTGGGGATGGATTTTGGGAGCTCTCGGATTTGCAGAGAAGGAGGAAATTTTGTGAGTGGTATTGATACAGTGCACCGGAGTTGCTGGGGGTTTTGGGCACGGGGGACATGATATCCGTTGATATCCTGGAGCTAGGGAGCTACCTAGTTGGCAGGGAGGAACGGTTTTGGGAAGTGTTCATAAGCGATCAAGGAAGCAAGTTGTGGACAACAGGAGGGATAATAGCATCAGGTTCAGGTATTTACCAAGAATTATGCATTGTTTTTATATTAATTTGTTATTAAATTTTATTATTATTGATGAATTGATTGCGATTGTGTTAAATGAAGTAACTCTTAAATTTTACTGTTGTGTTGTAAATTAATGGTTGTTTAAATTAATTCGGCCATTACAATTTGGGTGTTTGAAGGAATCTTTTGTTCTCTTTTATGGATATCACTTAACCTTTAAACTTTGGATGAAAATGTTCCCACAACGTCTTTATAAAAACCTTCATCATTTTCTAGATCTTTTTGAAGATATTTTTTGAAATTTGTAATCCTTGTTACAAAGTTGGTGGAGATCTTTGCAAGTTCACAGATTTCTTGAATAAAATCTATTATTTTTTGTATCCTGCCTCCAATATATTTTCTTACTGCTAACAACAAACTAGATGAGTCTTTCGACTTGCTGCTACTTTCCAAAATATCTTCTAAGGTAACTCCTGGTTGAACTGAGTTTAATGGTTCAAAAAACAATGGTCTTGGAATCAGGGTTGCCTCTAATTCCTTTATTTTTTCCTTTAAATTTTATTTTTCCTCTTCAATTTTACCAACATATTGCTTCAATGATTCTCTAGTTGCTTCATGAAATTGTACAATCTTTGATGGTTCGACCCCATTGAAATAATTTCTGATTTCGATTTCTCGGACATTTTCTTGTTTTTCATGTTTACTTTTTCAACTAACAACTTTTTAGAACTTCTATTGTAGGTCATGTGTTGCAATATCATAGAATCCTCTTCAAATATTTTTGGTTCCTGGGTAACCAGAGCTTCAAAAATTTATCGGGTTTCCAACATTCATTGCTCAAACCAACTAGGTTCTTCGATAAGCTTGTTTACATCCATTGCCTGGGGACTTTCTCAAGTTTCAGGTATTTCTATCCCTATTTTCTAGGTATCCCTTTTCCTTTTAACATAAGTATATATAATGTGAGATTTTTCTTTATTGGGTCCTTGTCACCACCATCATCTAAATTTCTGATAGGTGTTTTCCTCATCTCTAAACCACTACTCCTAGGTTTTGTTCTTACTTGGGTACTCTTTTGAGACACAATCGATGAATTAGTATTTTTATTTATTGCATCTCTACCTTTCCATCAATATCCCTTATTGATGCTAGATAATTTCTCCATATAATTAAGAGCTTGGTTAGCTGAAGTTTTGGGGAGACTCAAATTATCCCCACCTCCTTCTTTAAACTGTTCAATTTTGATAAAATAAGAAGAATAATCAACTAAGTTCATATGTGCAGTAAACAAATTATCAGGGTCGAAATCCTTAATGATTTCAACTTCATTTAGGTCGAGTTGGTCAAGTTGACCAGAAATTTCATCCAAATGGGAGATGTGTTTTACAATAACTTCCTTGACTTTCCAAGTCATTAAAGAAATGAACTCAAGACTTATATTGCCTACGAATTTCTATAACAAAATATATTTCTGATACATAGAAAAGGAGGAGGAGGAAAGGTTTCTCTTCACACAAAAATAACCTTATAATATTGAAATATTTGAAAATGGTTTCAAAAACTTATTTCTCTTAGAGAAAGGAGGCAACTTCAAGTGACAATCTTGATGTGTTAGGATTGAAGACTAATTTTTTTAACTATGAGATAAAGTTATTATGAACCAAGTAGGAATGCCACTAATCTATGTGCCTCCACAAGGTTGGATACCAGGAGAAGATTGGTTCCACCTTATAGTTGACAGTCCTTGCTATTGACAAGTATTCAAAAACATGGAAATAAGCTATTGCAAAAATCATATAGGATGTCATATAAAATTTTTGAGTCTTCTTCGAATTACTCAATTGCAATGAGATTTCACTAGAAATAATGTGACCCCAATCGATGAAGGAATTTTCATGCACAACGAAATGAAGGATATATATGATATTCATTGGAATAGAGGCCGCGGATTCCAAAAAAATGATATGATCAAATAACTAGGAAAATTCCCTCTATGGGTATTTCAAGGAACTTACTTGAATATTGGAAGCACTAATGTTATTTCTTGGGTTGAAGAGATATTTTTCAAGGATCTCTTCTCCTCCTTTGCATTGTTTGAGGAATTTGTTGGCTTCTTCACCTTGAAATTGCATAGTGGGCGTTGGGAGTCGTAACATCTTGGTAAACACTAAAGGAGCTAATGAGATATGATGTTGTCCTTAGAGATGGATTATTCTCTTCTCTGAATTGAATTTGTCTACACACCATTGAATGAGCTCTTTAATAGTGTGACCTACAACCTGCATTTGAAAACAAAAAAATGACCAAGCAAGGAAATTCAACAGGAAAATGAAAGAAATGGAAAAGACTAAGGATGGGCATGTATATACAAATGTTGATCAACAGATGTGGATCAACATCTGACTCCAACTATGGGACAGTGACCCCCTATGGGTTACTGAGAATCTACAATTTTCTTCCATTCAATTAATGGAGTCAAGAGAGAAGAAAAAGGGAAAGAAAAATAAAAATAGATTGATGAAGGATATACAAAGGAGTAGCGAAAACAACTATGTACATGTTTTGAGTTGGGGATTTTAAGAAAATAAATGTTTAAGGTATTTCCCATTTATAGGAAATGGTTGAATTGTTTCTTTCATATCCTTTAGCATGTACATGAATTGTAACCAATCACTTTTTTAATTTAATATGGGCCAATCTAGAGAGCTTCAAACTTTGTGTGAAAATGTTTTTTCTTTTTCTTTGTTCCATAGAAAAATCGACTGATCCTTTTGAAAATCATTTGAATTAGTACTCTTGTCAAAGTATCTTTTAAGCACTTGTTGTCTTATTTTTATTGCCAACGTTGCTTGTTCTCTTTGTTCTTCAAGTTGCAGAATTTCATGATATCGTTTTTTCATTGGTGATTGTTCTTATTTTCCTTCAGCATCTGTAGTAAGTGCAAGGGCGTTCAATTCCAAATGTAGTGGTAATCAATTTTATTTTGCACACACTAAGGTATATGGAGAATGTCTAGTACTATATTTAGGTGTAAGACGGCTTGCCCAAAGTGCATCTATGAATTTGTTATGCCAATTCTTATGGTTGCAATCAATTGTCTTCTTGATGATTTGAATTAATGTCTTATTTGTTGAATATGTTAAACCATTTCCTTGTGGATAATAATTGGATGATTTTCGCATGATGATTCCATATTCTCCACAAAAGTTGGTAAATTTTGACCCGATGAATGTGGAGTCACTGTTTGTTATGAATTTTTCTGCTATACCAAATCTTGACAAGATATTTTCTTTTAGAAAATGAAGCAACTTCTCTAAATCCGCATTTCTCAATGCCACAACTTCTTTCCACTTTGTAAAATAATTAGTTGCAGTAATAATATAGGTATGCCCTTTACTAGGCTTAGGATTTATTGGTCTAATCACATCTAATCCACATTATGTAAATGGTTTCTCCACCATTGTAGATTGTAATGGCATTGGAACGATTTTCATTTTTCCTGAAAATGTTTGACATGGAGTACAAGTTCGAATCAACTCATAAGAATCTTCGAACATAGTTGTCCAATAATAACCAACACGAATGATTATGTGAGCTGTCACAACTAGAGAAACTTTTCCACCACAAAAACCACTATGAAATTCTTGAAGTATTTCTATGGAATTCAAATTATCCAAGCATCTTAATAGAACACCATCAAAATTTCTTCAAAAAATACCCCTAATACCAAAACATATTGATTTATTTTTCATTTTCAATGTTCTTATTTCTTTAGAAGACATTTCAGGAGGGAATTGACTAGATTTCAGATAGAAGATTATATCCTTATACCATTATGAGTTTTCCAAGCTTATTCCATGTATCACAACATCAAATCCATTAGGAGGAGAAAATTTCACAGCTTCAACCCCAATCTTGAATTTACATAGTCCCTGATCCTTAATGGCTTTCAAAGGTTTAATTTCCAATTCATGTTCTTGAAGTTTTGCAAATCAATTCACCCATCTTCCTTCTATGAGTTTTTGATTGAGAAAAATTTTTATTGGCGAATGTGGAACACAAGCAATGATGTGGGCTGATAGAATGTATGTTTTAAAATGAGAAATTTCTTTGACCAAGGAAATAACTTGCTTCTCAATGATAGAATAATTTAATTCATAGTTATGCAAGGTTTTACTCATGAAATAAATTGGGAGTTCTTCAAGTTTTTTATTTTTTTGGGTGAGGATAGAGGCAATAGTCTCTTCTGAAGCAAATGAATACAATATGAATTTTTTTTATCAAAACTAGGGCTGACAAGAACATGGGTAGTAGTGATAGAATTTTTTATTTCTATGAAATCTTTTCGAATATCTGGTGTCCATTCAAATTTTTTTATCTTTCTTTAGTAGTTTATTTATTAGCTTGACAATGGTAGGATAATCTGGGATAAAACATTGAAATAAGTTTATCTTCCCAAAGAAAGATTGTACTTGTTTTTTTTTATGTCAGAGGGTTTAGTTCATTTATTGCATCGACTCTTTCTGGATTAATATACACTCCTTCTTTTCTCACAACATGGCCTAACATATTTCCTTCTATTATAGAAAATATGCACCTTTTGGATTTCAAAGATATTCCATAAATTTTACACCTTTCAAAGACTTATCTGAGGTGTTTATATGTCTTTCTCTTAGTTTTGAATAAATTGTTAGGTCATCCTAGTAATTTGCCATAAATTTTCCAATGAGTTATTTGAAAGCATGGTCCATTGCTCATTGAAATGTTGCACTTACATTCATGAATCCAAATGTCATTCTAACACAAGTATATGTTCCCCATGATGTTATGAATGATCTTTTTTATCTATCTTCTTCTGCTACAAGAACTTGATTATATCTTGAAAATCCATCTAGCATAGACATTAGGGCAGAACCAATGACCTATTGAAGTAGCATCTCCATATTTGGTAGTGAGTAATTATACTTTACACTTGATTGATTGAGGCATTTGAAATAAAAATAAAAGGTGGATTTCCCCACTCTTATTTTTCACTACCATAAGATTTGAAATCCATTCTAAATGTCTGATAGAAAAAATTGTACCTTCCTTTTTTAATTTTTCCAATTCTATCTTTACCAAAGGCTTTATCTTGGGATTTATGATTCTTAATTTTTGCTTGAAATTTTTTGATCCCTCTTTGAGTGGTATGATATGATGAAATATAGACTTGTCATATTATTTGAAATCATCATAACTCCAAGAAAAAATGTCCTGAAATTGTTTGAAAATATGGGTATATTGATCAATTTCTTCAGTAGTGCAACCGATACCCAAATTTATGTATTTTTTAGAATCGGGAGGGGAGTGCCAATGTTTATCTTTTGTGTTTATTGAACCTTGTTGATAAATTATTCTTCTCTTCAAACTGGAATATTTTTTTTTTATCTCTTGTAAAAAGGGATTCCAAACTGACACCGTTCTTGGGAGTAATTTTAGGATTTGGATCATGAACCTCCTTCTAAGGATTTTGATTTTCTTATGAATCATTCAACGTCATCGAGTCATTATTAGTGAAGAAGTTTACAACATGCTCATCATTTTCAAAGACTTGAAAATATTCTTGATTATCAGGTATTGAAGGCCATAAAATTGACTTTACATGAGAAGTGCTCTGATTATGAGAATCTTCTATATTAAAAAGAGATGCAACTACTGCCAACAAATCTTCCTTTTGATTCTTTTCTCTGGGAATGAAAGAGATATTGAAATAATTAAAATAATCCATGAGTTTAGAAACTCTTATTGGATAATGCTTTAGTTTCTCTTTCTTGATTATGTACTTCTTCCTGATATGATTAATACCATCTCTGAATCACCAATAACTACCGGATTTTCAAATTTCATCTGAAGGGAAAGGATAATCCCTTGAATTAATTTTGCGTACTCTACTTAATTATTAATACACGGGAATTCCAATATGATAACATGTGGATATATACAAGATTGGGGGATTTTGAAAATCATACCGACGCCATTTCCAAATTTGGAACAATCCCCATCAAATGGCATTTTTCAAAATCCTTGGAAAGAGTTTTCTGCATCATGCTTATGAAAATTGATTTTTTTAGTACTAAAGACAACATAATTTCCAATTCTAGCATCAACATAATTTTGTATTACTTTGTTTTCCTTCTTCCTAAATGATATGGGATTTATATTCTCTCGATAAACTCTAATCATAGTCCCATTTTTATTTGGAAGCATCATGCAACTTCCATCATTCATGATATATCCTCCAATTAATGAAAACTAGTCTCTTCCCAACACAACACCATATGTTCGAGGCAAATCAACAACTACAATAGTGAAAATTGTGGTGACATGAGGGGTTGCAGTTATCCATGCACACAAATATTTTATTTCACCATAGGGCGATAATTTTCTTGAATCTATGGCATATATGATTTCGCTATTTTCATTATACCTCTTGCATTCCATTCCAAGTGATTCCATCACCGATAGCGACATGATATTATTAGTGGATCCGCTATCGACCAAAAAATTATGTAAAATAAAATCGTGATTTTCTTTGGTTATGTAAAATGGTGGGACTTTACTCCTTGGTCTTACTGGCGATACAATTTGTTGTTTCCTTGTATTCATCTGAGCTCCTTCTATCCTTGAATTTGTGTCATCCAATATATTCAAAATATTTTCTCTTTGTTGAGGTATCTTAACCACTTCCATAAATGGTAAGGTAATTATGAGCTTGGCTAGTTCATCAACTAGATTGTAATTCATTTGTGGTGGAGTTTTTTTTTTTATTAACAACTAGTTGTTGTTTTGTCATCTCTAGACCATTAGGTTTTGTCGTTTACTTTTTGGTCTATTCTTTTGTCTTGAATTTATTTTCTTGATTTCTTGTTTCAAAAAAATTATCTTGTAAAAAATATTTATCTTCGTCTTCATAAAAAATATGCAAAGACGACGACCCTTCATACATTTGTACTAATTCCAACACTTGATCTTGGTTAACATCAATTTCTTGATCAGATATTTCAAAATTCTCATCTTCTATTATTTTTTCTAGGACAACAACAGTTGGATTCAGAATTATAGGTGTTGTTGGTTTGTTCTCTTCAACTTTGTTATTTCTTGTTCTCTGATCTTGTAATGGAGATATTATGTTCGAATTAGGTGGAACAAGATTCTCACCTCTCCCGAGTCTAGTGATTTCATTCTAATTTTTTCTGATTTTCCTATTCATATGAGCTATTCTCTCTTTTTTCTTGTTTCTTTGGCAGCTCTATGATCATTTATGAAATTTGGGGGAACACCTTGGGGAATTCCTCCACGAATTCCTCGATTCTCATATATTATTGAAGTAGATGGTCCTTGAGGTGATATGGACAAACCATAAATTTGTATTTGTACCTTTCCAAGGATAATTTTAGGATCAATATTGGTCTCTAACATGTATTCTTTCATCTTTTTTGCCTCCTATATGGCTCCATGCAGGTCATTTATTTGTGAATATCCGATTGCATAATTTACATTCGTTGGAATTGAATTCTTATAACACTCAAATATTACCATATAATTAGGTCATTGTTATTTTGGAATTTGATTTAGAGTGTTGAAGAATCGTAAATTGAAATCCCTAATTTTTTCTCCCCTTTTTAGATGAATTTGAGTAAGTTGAGTAAGGGGAGTATGATATGCAACAAGAGGTGCATACATGGTCATGAACATGTTTTCCAAATAATCAAATGAAACAATTGAACAAGCTAGTAAAGAAATATACCACTCATAAGATGGGCCTATGAGGGTTTGCAAGAAAAATCTAACCATCGCATCATCATGTTCAATCAAATGAATGTCACAGATACTTAAAAATTGATCCATATGTATTTTTGGATCCATTATCCCATCGCCTGAAAATACAGGTAGTGTTGGCAAGGTGTGTTGTTCTCCATTTAAATTAAGTGGGTTAGGTCTTTCCCTTCTTCTTAGAATTCTTTGTGTATTATTTTCTACTCTTTCTTCATTTGGGATATCATTTCATTCTTCTCAATCTCCCATGATTAGGGTTTCACTTATTTTTTATTTCAAACTTTGACCAACTTCGTAGAGTAGGATTTTCTTACTTTTACTTCTCATTAGTGGACCTTTATAAGGTTCCAGTTTTTCTTGGATTCACAACTATATTCTTTGTCTTAGGGATATTTATCCTTTTTCTTCTCTAGCAAGGGTTTCCTAAGATATTTCAAGTTCAACACAGATTTTAGATGTTGTTAACACCAAATCATAGAGTTGATGCAAGAAACTTCCTTGATTTCTGAGTCCTACTTGAAGTTGAGGTTTATTTAGTTCCAGTTGAGTCATTAAAGTTCTGGTCTACGAAACTGGACTTTTGTTCTCTCCAATATTGTCACCAAAAATGTTCATCTTAAAGACTATTTTACAGTCTTTGATTCAACCTCATGAGGATAAAATCCCCTTGTGTTTTTAAAGAGGTGGTACTCTATTTTTAAATAGCATGCAAAAACATAAACAATTCTTGAGAAGGATGAGGCTCAGTTTGAAATAAATATTCACATGTAAAGAATACCTAAGACAAGACTAGGTATCTTGTAAAAGTAAATATTCACAATATATTATAGGGTCATAAGCCAAAAGAGTATGAAACAAAACATGACAACATTTCCATCATCACATTCATCAAGATAGAACACAATATTCAAAGAAGGGAAACAAGAAAATATTGACCACATATGACAAAGAAATTTAAATGATCATTTCATTAGGTACAAAAAAAAGAGTTTGATAGACATACATTGGAAATCTCATGCTTAAATTCAAGTCTTTGAGATTACAGTAATGTTATGTCCTGAAATAGTTCTCTGAGAACCTAAAAAATAATATGTCTTTAAAAATAAGAGAGTAATGTATTGAAATACAAATAAAAGGTTTATATTTGTCCTTCAAAGAGGATTGGGATGGGGCTCACGCGGACCATGAAATGAAAAGACTTGGAATATAAACACGAAAAAATAAACAAGGATCAACTCAGGTTTCACAAATTACTCAGAAATGGAAGGAAATATGACAAATTAATATAGAAGAAAAGTAATAAGGAAAGGAATAGGGTTTCTACTTGACTCACTGTGATGGAAATTCTTCTAAATATTCACTTGTTTATTAGTGCCTCTTTTTTAGGTGTTTTTTGTGCTAGAGGTGGCATAACTGTTGCAACCGTTTCTTGTTGATCTGGATCGATGATTTTGATTATATATTTTATTAGCCACTCTTCTATGTATTCCCTCATGGGGGCCACCGTGATCTCATGTTTATTATTTATTTTGAAAATATAATTCTCCATTTCTCTTAGTTCCATGCCTAATTGGTGCAATGTGTCATCTACCTCATCATTTTTGTTGATGTATCTGACTAGCCACCTTTTAATTTCTTCCTCGAAGAATTCTGTTGAATCAATGAACTCACTCACCCATGAAAAAATTAATATATCAAGTTATTTTAATAACTATTCTATAGATGAAAGTATTGTATCCATTAATAAACTTGGGCCATCGAGTTCCTTTGTGAAATCAACAAGCTTAAACAAAAGGTCACCTCTTTTGTTCTTCACAACATCTAATTCATTTAACATTTCTCTTAAACTTTTTATTCTCTTCAACCAACAAGAATTAATTTGTTCAATCTGGATGTTTGAAGGAAGGTTTCTATGGATATCACTTCAGCTTAAAACTTTGGCTAAAAATGTTCCCATGACGTCTTTGTAAAAACCTTCATCATTTTCCAGATATTTTTGAAGATATTCTTTGAAATTTGTAATCCTCATTGCAAAGTTGGTGGAGCTCTATGCAAGTTCCCAGATTTCTTGAATCAAATCTATTCTTTTTTGTATCTTGTCTCCAACATATTTTCTTACTTATAACAACAAACTAGATGAGCTTCCACTTGCTGCTGCTTTTTTAAATATCTTCTAAGGAAAGGTTTCTCTTCACAACCAAATAACCTTATAATAATGGAATATTCAGTGGTTTCAAAAACTCCTTTCTCTCATAGAATCGTGGCAACTTCAAGTGGCAATCTCGATGTGTTAGGACCAAAGACTAATTTTTTGAACTCTGAGATAAAATTGTTATGAACGGGGTAGAAATAATGCTAATCTTTGTGCCTCCACAAGTTTGGATACCAAGAGAAGACTGGTTCCACCTTATATTTGACACTCCTTGCCCTTGGAAAGTCTTATAAAACATGGCAATAAGCTATGGATAAAATCAAATAGGATGTCATATAAAATTTCTGGGTCTTCTTCAAATTACTTCGTTGAAATGAGATTTGAGTAGAAATAATGTGACCCCAATCGATGAGGGAATTTTCATGCACAACTAAAATGAAGTATATAGATGATATTCCTTGGCATAGAGGCCATGGATTCAAAACCAATGATATGAGCAAATAACCAGGAAAATTATGTGTATGGGTATTTCAGGGAACTTGCCTCAATCTTGAAAGCACTAATGTTATTTATTGGGTCGACCAAATATTTTTCAAGGAGCTCTTATCCTCCTTTGTGTTGTTTGAGGAATTCTTTGGATTCTTCACATTGAAATTGCATAATGGGCTTCGAGAGTCACAACATCTTGGTAAACACTAAAGGAGCTAATGGGATAGGCTGTTGTCCTTGGAGCTAGATTATTCTCTTCTCTGAATTGAAATTATCTGCACACCATTGAACGAGCTCTTTAAAATATGTTACCTCTTAAACACAACCAACAAGGGCTATTCCTGAGGTCTAGACCTAATTTATATTTTTCTCGGCAGAAGGGGGAGGGATTGTAGTAGTTGTAAGCTTACGACCATTGGAACTCTTTATATTCATGTCCAAGTATGTTTTGTGTATTCCCACAATACAATTCATTTCTCTTACTTGACATTATTTATACTACTTTCTAGCCTTGGAAATAGGTGGTGCTAATGTCGATGTAACATTTTACAACTTGGAATATTAGTTCTTATTTCATTTACCACGTAGTTCTCTGATGATTAATCACTACAACTCTTGTTTCAAATTTGTCGATCTGCACGATGATATTTTTGAATTTATTACAAGGTTTACAAAATTTTCACCACTTTAATAATGACATTATTTTCACAAAAGTGGCAGTTGATGTGGTGGGGGGGGATAAATTCGATGGGGAAGTGGTGATGTGATATCATGGTGGATGAAAAATGGCTAAGTATGGAGGTGCGAAAAGAGGAATGGTAAGTGAATTGTGGTGAAGGCGGGATTGTGAGTGTGATACAAAAGACATGGGGAATGTGAAAATGTGAAAGGGACTTACTCCCACCTACACAATGAAAGAATTGGCTAAGTATGGGAGAGGGTCATTTTGTGGGTTGTGAAAGTAAGAGAGACATTTTGTAGAATGTGGGATTGCGGGTCTATGGGCATGTGGGACACAAGACATGAGAAAAAAATTAAATGGAATCTAGGTAGTTGTCCCGCATCCGCAATTTTAATAAAATGACTAAGTATAAAAGGTATAAAGTGCATTTTGGAGGATGTAGAGATAAAGGTGTGAATTGAGGGTAGAGAAATTGCAGGTCTGCAAACATGGGGAAATGTGGTTCTAGGACATGTTGTAATCCCGCATCACTCGAAAAGAGACTAAGTGTTGAAGTTTGGAAAGAATAAAATGACTAAGTATAGAAACACAGGGTTGCGAGAATTGTAGACGTAGAAATTTGATAGTAGTGTGATCTGCAACCTGCATTTGAAAACAGAAAAATGAAAAATAAGGAAATTCAGAAAGAAAATAAAAGAAAAGGAAAAATATTAAGTATGGGTGTGTATATACAAACATTGATCAACAAATGTGGATCAACAAGAATAAATTTACCTTATGGCCTCCTTGCAAGCTATAACCATTCATCACAAAAACTTTGTAGATGGTTCATATTGGCACTCAAACCTTTAAATTGCGAACTTACTTTACGTGCCTCTATTACAACATGTGGACCTCAAATCTATGAAAACCACCTTCTTGTACATTACCTCTCTCGTCTCCTCTCATGGGATTGCATCATCTGCGAAAAACTATCCCCACATTTTAATAGTTGATTCAATGGGCATAGAGTTCAAAGCATTGATCCTCATTATCCAGTTGGTAAGCATACAATGTGTAGACATGATTTATGGACACATATGGTGGATTGGTACTCCATTGATGAGAAACTCATTGATCTACAAGAAAATCAAACCCTATCTACTAATTTTGGGCACAATCTCAAAGTATCAAGATTTTCCCTTTATTGGTGGCAACTATGAAGTAATGAATGACATAATCTCTCTCCCACGGTCCCACACATTAGATGGAATGAATTGCCATTTATTTGATGTTAGAAATCTTTGGGTTTGTCAATATATGAGAATCCACCCTCATTGAAGATCGACGTGCATTTGTGGTTGTTGACCTATTGAATAATATTCAGATCCATTATAGTGGAACACGATTTGGAGCTGAAAAATATTGTAGAGAACAATCTACACAAAATAAACATTGTTGATTACCAGGTTAGGACAACAATTCTGGGTAGAGGTAGTGGATATTGCATGTTACTTGGTAAATCAATCACCCTCATGAACATTGGTGAATTTTTGAAACTCTGCATTAGATAGGGACTAGTAAAAGACCCTCTCTTAAACATATTAGATTTGTTGGTTTTGATGCCTATGTACATGTTCCAAAGGAAAATAGGAGTAAGATGGATAACAGAGTTGAAAAATGTATCTTTATTGGTTATAAAGATGGTATAAAAGGTTATAAACTTTGGAACCCATTAACCAAGAAGATTTTTTACAATCAGGATGTTGTTTTCGTGGGGTCTCCACTAAGTGAATATTTGACATTAAACATGCATTCGTGGGATATTAAATAATACCTCTAGTTTCACTAGATATTGATAAATGCCTCCCAAAATCCTTTTCTTGATCCCCCCTCCAAACACATCTTTCCAATAAATAAAAACCTATTTTTACTACATATCCCCTATTGTTACTCGATACCTTTTTCTATAACCCCCATTACCTATAAACCCCATGTACTCCACATCGCCACCACCAATATATACAATTAATTGACTCTATTTTTTACAATTTTAAAACCCTCTTTAAGAATGAATGTAATAAGATATTTGTCTACAAGGTGAAGCCCCGATGGTTGTTTTTAGAGAGGTTAAAGTTGTTCCCAAACAAGAATTCCTATCAAGGGAAGAAGAACCAGAGATAATAGGGTTTGATTTGAGGGATGAAGAATCTGAATCAAGAGAAGAGCATGAATTAGAACAAGAAGAACCTCATACTCTAGTATTGAGGAGATTGGTTCAAGAAAGAAGGCATCTAGAAATGTATACACCTCCTGCTTTTCATTCTTGCTTTTCTTTATCTATTATTGATGACGATCCTAGAACTATTAGGGAGGAAGTAAATTCATAGGATGGTAAACTATGGAAGAAGGCCATGGTTGAAGAAATGGATGCCTTGGATAAGAATGAGTCTTGGGATCTAGTCGAGTTCTCATCTAGAAGAAATCTAGTTTGTAGCAAATTTCGGGCGTTATTAATTGGTTTTTTAGAAAGAGGTGTATATGAGAAATAGGAAAGCATATCAAGAAATTTATATTCATCATCTAATATATTCATAATAAATGTATCTTTTTCTTTATCAACTTTTAAGATAATAATATTGGGGTTGTCATTGAGGCGACAGATGGAATGGAACACTTCTTTGGTTAGGTTTGGTTTAGGGGGTTTGGAATGAAGAATGATTCTTCTAAATTCTTATGGAATTTCCTCATCTTCATGTCACCGAGGGAACATTTTGCATTATGGATTAATAGTGCAGATAATGTATTGAATAGGGATTTGACTTCAACTCACTTCTACACCTCATGCATCATTCAAGAGGCTCTCAAATTGAAAAACACCAATATAATTTTAATCGAGAAGATGACTATAAACTAATCCATTCTTGAAAGCCTATGATTCATCGAATTGAACAAGAAACCTAATTTATTTATATTTTTGGGTTCGAAAATTTCTTTTTTTCTCTTTCCCTAACCTCGTTTACTTTGTTTTTAACCTCATTTTTTCTTCATGGAAACGATGTCCTCTCCTTTCCTTTCCTCTTAACTTTTCTTTTAATATTTTATATTTCATCCATCTTTTATTAGACCCCTCCAGGCTCATTCTCCTTTACCTTAGGTCTCTTTATTTTATCCTTATATTCATTTTCAATTATAATGTTTAATTTTTAATCAATATCTTAAGGGCTAATTGATTAACTACTTTTTCAATTGACTTATGTTCTTTTCTTCAATGGTCATATTATTTCTCTCATCCTATTTATTTTCATTTCTTAACACTCTTTTTCTATACTTAAGCTTGATTGATCCTTGATGATGGGTGGATTGTCTACTCAAAACATAGGGCATTTAAATTTTTTTACAAAGTTTAATTTTAGAAAGCTCAAAAAACAATATGACTAATGGTGAAAACCTTCTCTTAAGCTTTAATATATTGACAATAAAAAATGAAAAACATATTTTTAATTAAAAATATAGAAATAATTTATGGTCAAGTAATTTTAACATTTCAAGTTAATAAAAATATGAATATAGTAATATTGATAATATTTAATATATTGTTAATAAAAATAAAAAACTCTCATAAATTAATAAACAAATCTTTAAAATAATTTATAATTTAATTATTTTAACTTTTAAATTTAATTAAAACATGAAAATAATAATGTTAATCATTTTAATATATTGTTAATTGAAAAATATCATATATCATTATTTACATTTTAATTTTCATATTAGAGATGGATTTAGAAGTTGAATAGAGATAATTTATCAAATCAAAATTGGATTTTGATTTTTTACATATAAATTTAAATGACTACAAATTAACCTAATAAATTAGAAAAACATGTAAAAGGAGATTACCTTATTGCATTGGATGCTTGGGGTAGTGTGAGGAGATTATGTGAGAGGTTACAACTTAATAAGAATTTGTGGTAGTAATGCGTGACAATTTTTGGGGTAGCAAGTCTGGGAGGGTTTATCTTAAACCCCAAAGGAATAATAATTCAACTATGTTCACTTGGGGTCTTAGTATATCAACCAATAACCAAGTTGAATCCTATGCACTATTGCAAGGCTTGAATATTATCATTAACTCTCACATCCAAAATTTGATTGTGTTGGGGTACTCAAAGAATATTATAAGACACATGGTCTTGAACACCATCTTAGTTGATACTCTCTTAGCATGAATGATGGAGCGAGAAAAACATGAATTATGTCACTTCTCATGTGTTGAATGTTATTGTGTTTTAAAGGAGAATAACTCCTTAGCATATTACACTAATAAAGACACTTGTTTAAAAGTGGGGGACATTGTTACCAACACGTATCAAGAATTTAAAGAAGCACATGGAATATCGTCAAAAAATGTCATTGTATGGAAGAGAGCATTATGAGAAGATACTCTTCCCCTCTTCTCACATTCATAAACAATTAGATTCACATGAATTTGAATTCATGGAAGGTAATTCACCTTAGCATTGTGGGATTATGGCTTAGTGGTTCAATTTTTCTACATGCAAGTTCTAGTCTACAAACTCAAGCTCCAATATGGTGAACATTAGCAATTTGCTTCATCTAGAAAGTGTGGTTCTAATTCTTCTTTAGAACAAAAGTAATACACCACCTCTGTTCTCAATAATTTCTAAAGGGATTGCAGTTATTGGGGCTATCTCAAGTTTCAACTTAGGGGACTTTGCCTCCATTATAGTCTCTCCTTAGAGGGACATGTTCTATCTTTAGATGATTTTCATTTCACTCTATGAGATCATATTCATTTCAGTGTGTTTTATTTCGATAATTACCTAAGTCAATATCGATTAGAGGCCCTGTGGGAATGGGAGATCATATTCATTTCAGTGTGTTCTATTTTGATAATTACCTAAGTCAATATCGATTAGAGGCCCTGTGGGAATGGGAGAAGTTTCCTTTATTTTATTTTACCTCTAGGTGGTTTGTTATTAGTTCGTTTCCATTGTAGTCATATGTATAAAGGTCATTCCCATAGTTTATGTTTCTCTCTCAAACCATTTTGATGTTTTAAATAGATTTTTTTGTGTGGTGTTTGTTTGGATTTTTCCAAGCCAAGTTTGAAATTATTTTGTAAATCATGGGAGTTGATAGTGGAGCAAAAGTAAGGAAATATATCTAGAATCAAGTCTTTAAATTTGCATTGGA
This sequence comes from Picea engelmannii, assembly GCA_009831015.1. NCBI lineage: Eukaryota > Viridiplantae > Streptophyta > Pinopsida > Pinales > Pinaceae > Picea > Picea engelmannii. The sequence goes on along the minus strand of ML779080.1, from coordinate 415,235 downwards.
TATTAGACTTTTATATTCTTCAAATGGATAATAGGGATTTATAGGAGATTAATTAGGCATTGCGAATCCATGAGGACATTATTCAAGGTAAAAAAATATCAATCCTCACTGCTATAGTGAAAATTCGTGAGAAAGACCATTAGGTCACCACCCAAATTACAACAATTATGTGCACCTTGGTCCAACAAATACATCAAATTGTTGTCCTAGAGGTAGATTGTAATATGTGTGTAATATGATTAGGAACATGGTGGTTAATTTGACCAAGGGTGAACATTCTATAGCATCCAATCAAGTGCAATTAGTTAATTCAAACTATGGAGGACTAATGGAAGAAGAAACAATGCATAAGCTCCACCTGGACATGGTCATTGTCAAGCAATATTCTAATCTAGTAAGAGTGCATTTGAAGAAGTAGTTAGTGCATTTAAAGTAACTAGTCATCATGCTTTTTATTGAGTTCATATGTTTTAAAAAGTTATCAAGTTGTTAGGCATGTTTCGTAGAATCTACACCACTAAAATATAGTACTCGAATATGTTGTTTAATAAACTAGATAGGTATATCTTTATGTTGGTAGATAAATCTCTTTTTAGATTTCATTAAAAAGTCTTGAATCATTGTCTTGATGTCATCTTGTTGCAAGCTTTGCTCAATACAAATCACCTAGTTATGATTTAACAAAAAGGTAACGTGTAACAATTTCACCATTGATACTATTTGAAATTAGGGAATTGAAATTTCTATTTGATACCTCTATAAGCATGTGAAATATAGGGTTTAACATCAATCTTCTTTCATATATATTGTTATTGAAAAACCCATAAATGTGTTTGTAGACTTGATCCTTTGTATAAGTTAAACATGAACCACTAACCCCAACCCAATACCATGAACCCCTTTAATAGCTAACCCATTACTCATTAAATCAATAACCTAAAATAACCCAAACCAAAAATGTACTAACCTCCTCATCACTGACCCACCAACCAACACACCCTCTAACCATTGATCCACTAAATCACAATTCCCCTAACCATTGACCAACCAACCAACTAATGTGCTATAATCACTAACCTATTAACTCCCTAACTATTATGGATGATTATAATCAAACATGGTATACTATGATTGAATAGTCGTACTCTAAATGTTCTACGTTTTGGCCATTTTCCGGGGATTTTTTCCGTTTAATTCTGCCTGAAATTCAACGATAAAATGTTGGATCTACATATTTGAGTGGCTAAGTTTGTGTAATCATAGTGCCCCGAGGGTTTTTCAACACACTGAATCCATTTATGTATTCATAAATACAATTTAAACAACATAAAATTGTGATTTCATCTAAATTTATGTCATCGAATTCCCACAAAAAAAAACAATACGTAGAACAGTTAGACAATATCTGATCAAATATAATTATCCATGATTAATGCTACTAACTCACCAAACACAACCTACTATCCCATAAATTTCTTAAACATTGTTCAATTAAGCATTTAAAAAGCAAGTTATAAGCAACTTTGCTACTCATTATGTTTTTTATTCCTCATTACACTTGTTTCTTATTCATTATGTTTAATTTTATCATGACTTCCACTCACCAAACATTGTGAGTGCAATTTATTTTTATGGTGGAAAAAGGAGGGGGTGTGGATTATGTGAATTTAATTGTTTAACTTCAGAATATCTTATAGATTTTGTAAAGTTAATATGAAAAGTATATAATAAAAGATATTGCAGGACGTCTAAATTTTTTAAGATATTATTTAATATTCACTTAATATATCTTATTATGTAAACGTTCCTTTTTATTTTTATACAATTACAACATTATAATGATTCACAAATTGCAAATAAACGATTTTAATAATAATAAATCATTTTTTATTAATAATAATAATAAATATTTTTATTATTATTATTAATAAATAATATAAATAGTGGCATTCAATAAACATAAGCTCTCATTAAATTATTTTTTTCATTTTGATTATAAGGGAAGAGGTCTTAAAGATTAGGTAGGTCTCACACGTTACAAGTAAAACAAATAAATATACAAACACATTTTTTCCTTAAATTAAAATTGTATTTGTGAGCTTTTAAATTTTTAGAGGTTTTTAATGCCACGGGTCACTAAAAATATGTTTTTTCGACTTCTACAAAGTAGACGGTGACCTACACTAAAGGAGACAAAGTTAAATTAATAATTTATGAATTGGTTTATTTCGCTCTTTCATTTTGTTAGAATAAATTCTTTTATAAAATTAATATAATAACTTAATAGTTTAATGAAAAAGGTATAAATTTCATTTCATTATATACCACTGTAATCATATAATTAAATGTAGTTTATATATATATATATATATATATTTGTGTGTTTGTTAGTTGTGGGACTAGTCTATGGTTTAAAAAGCCATGATCTAGGGGCATCTACATCGTCAAAATCACCTAGGGATTGCCCCCGACTTGGGTCACACCAACCCTTAATATGGCTGAATTTTTTTGGGTGTCTCCTCTTGACTACTGCGAGTTTCGAACCTTGGCCTCCTTTTAGAAGGAACCCTCGAAATCCAATCGCGCTAGCAAGATTTGACTTGAAGTTGAAGGACCTGTAGGTGGGCTTTGATCCACTTATGTGTGCATGAGTCACAAGACTATTTTTAATATAATCTCTTTGGGTGCAACCACACGTTCGATCACTACTTCAAGGTGTCCCCATGGCTCCAGGTTAAGCGACCCTCATTGGAATTGAACCTTTCCCAATGGTGAGAAACTCTTTGCTTTCCACCGTTGGATCCAACCCCTTTGGGCATTTATCAACATATATTAACTATATTTAATTACATTATTTTCCACCTTCTTTAATTAATGGTATCAATCAAGAATATATCAACCATCTTTAATTATGTGGTTTTGCTAGTTGGCAATCGAGGAGGGACGATTAATAGATTTTTAAAATAAAATATTAATATTAATAATATTAAATATCTATGAGATTATATTATGGTTGACAATATTTGACCATGGTTGACTATCATTGATCATGTTTAACCATGGTTGAATTTGGTTACCCATGGTTGATTATGGTTGACATTGGTTGACCATGGTTAATTATGGTTAACCCTATTTGACTATGGTTGACCATGGTTGATGATGGTTGTCTATGGTTGATTATGGTTTGACCATGGTTGACTATGATAGACCATGGTTGACTATGATTAACCATGGTTTACTATGTTTAACTATGATTCACCATGATTGATAATGGTCGACTATGGATGACCATATATGACTATGACTATCGTTGAACATGTCTAATTATGGTTAACTATGGTTGGCCATGTTTGACCACAGTTGACTATGTTGACCAAGATTGACTACAATTTGACCATGGTTAACCATGTCTAACTATGACTAAGCATTTGGACCATGGTTGAGTTTCAATTACCATGTTTGACTATGGTTGACTTTTCTTGATATGATTGACTATGGTTGAATTTTGTTGATCATGGTTGACCATGTTTCACTATGTTTGATCATGTTTAACTATGGATGACCATGTTTGATTATGGTCAATATAATTAACCATGATCAACTATGGTTGACTATGTTTGACTATCGTTGACTATGGTTGACCATGTTGGACTATGGTAAACTATGGTTGACTTTTGTTGATAATGGTTGACTATGGTTGACTATGTCTAACATTGGTGGACTATGTTTGACCATAGTTGACTATGTTTGACTTTGGTTTATTTTGGTTCACTATGGTTGACTTTAGTGAACCATGGTTAACTATGTTTGAATGTGGTTAATCATGTTTGACTTTAGTTGATTATGTTAGACTTTTGACGACTATAGTTAATCATGATTGATGATGGTTAACTATGTTTGGAAATGGTTGGACATGTTTGGCCATGGTTACCAATGGTTGACTATGGTCAACCATGTTTTAATATGGATGATCGTGTTTGAGTATGGTATGTAGTTGATTTTGGTTAACATTAGTTAACAATAGTTGATTATGTTATGTGGCTAACTTTGGTTGACTAAAGTATTTGGTTCACTTTAAAGCATTGATTGTAGTGAAAATGTCACATTGCAAGATTATGAGAGATGATAATATTATATCACATTGTAATATTAAAGATTATGTGATTCAGGTGGATATTAGTGGCCACCCATCTATTCCAACTGACTCCTCGTGTTTGTTTTTTGTTCAGCACGTATTTATGTAATTCTTTATAATTGTGAGTTATACACTTATGGGACTGTCTGAAGCCTCACACATTCTCTAGGTGGATACGGGTGGCCTCTCGCCTAATCCAACTGGCTTATTTTGTATGTTTTCATGTCAGCACATCTTGTTGTACTTTTAGGGATGTTTTGGGGCCCTAAATGTTTTTTTTTTTTGGCTTTCCACAACCAAACTATAGACAAAGTCAGAGTCTAATGGAGGAATGTGTAGCTCTCTGAAAGACCTTTCCAATGGGTTATCACGCGCCTAAAACAGAGGTCGTATGCAAAAGTTATGACCTTAGGAAGTTGAGGTACCAAATTACACCAACTTACCCATAGGGCCCACATGACTTTTGGCATTTCACCTTATAGGGTTAGGTTTTTGGATGTCTCAGGTTTTGGCATTCATGAGTAATATGAAAAGGGCCTATGGAGCCTCATTGTAATCCATTCTGCTCAGATAGATGTGCATAGAAGCCACATCTCTTCTCAGAGATAGCTACCACCATTCGAGCAAGTTTCAGTTCTGTAGTTTTACAATTTCAACCTATTTCATTATTTAATAGAAGATATTGTTCACTTGATATTTCTGTTATTCTTCTTATATCTGTGTTTATTGTATTCAGTCTATTAATCAGTTAGTTCCGCTCCTAAATCTGGATCATTATGACTTCAATATTATGTCAAATTGTGACACTAAGAGGTTGATAATATAGCTATGTCACATTGTGACATTCATCTTAATTGACATATGTCAAATTGCTATGTTCCTCAATGTCTATGACATAATATGACATTTATCAAGCTATATGTGGCATTGTGACATTCTTGAAGGGCTACGTTGGATTGCAACATTCCTAAAAGGTTATGTTGCATTCCAACATTCATCTTTGTTCACTTTTGTCAAATTACTATGTTCCTTAATGGTTATGTCACATTACGATGTTCATAAAGGGTTATGTCACATTATGGTATTTCTCATAGATTATGTTGGATTGTAGATCTAAAAGTGTCCTTAATTGGGAAGGCCAACAAACCATAGAGTCACACTTCTATTTATCATTGTATTAACTTCACCATTTGCAATATAATATATATGATTCCATGACATCCAAAACCCTAATTCATTAACCCAAATTAGAGTATAACCTTAATTCTTTAACTAGAATTAGATTTACAACATGATGAAAACCATTGGTCAGAAAACATGAAAAATAGGCCAAAAATGGACCAAAAACAACCAAAACAAATTTCAGGGGTAAATCCATCAAACCCTTGAGCAGTAGGGGTTTGTTAGCCCCCATTGCGACCCCACAAACACGCCTAGTGCAACGCATAACATGTAGATATAACCATGCAAATAATATAACACATTCCCAACATTCTCCCACTTGTTTTTTACTTTGCATATAGGGGGCCTAAGTTTTACGAGATCAACATTTCAAGGTAGCAATGCACATTGCTTCTCTACACCAATAGAACTTATTAATACTAATAGATTTCATCAATGAATCTGCAACATTCTTCAAAGATTCAACCTTCACTAGAAACACCTTCTTGCTTTCAACCATGTCTATAACAAGGTAGTATTGAACATCAATATGATTCATTTCAAAATGATAAGCATTCTTCTTTTCTAGAAAGACCACACTTTCACTGTCACAATCTAACCTTACAGTTTTCTACAAAAACCGAAGGCACGAAAATAATATTTATAACCATACACTTTCTTACTTGCATGTGTGGCTACCATGTATTTAGCTTCTCTAGCTGAGAGTGAAACTATATAACATCTCTTTCTCATCCAATTGATTTCTCCTTCAAATAGGTTAAACACATAAACACTAGTAGATATTCCTATTGGGTTGTTATATTATTTGCAGTGAAATTCTAGTCGAGGTGAATCGACTAACGATTGAAGTCGAGGTGGATCGAAAACAAGTTGAATTAGAGGTGGATCGACAACAGGTCGAAGTCAAGTTAGATTGACAGCAAGTTGAAGGCCGAGGGAGTTGACCGAGTAAAGTCGAAGTCAAATATATTGACGACAAAACAATCGACAAGAGATGAAACTGTGAGTGTGAGATGACTGACTAGAGATTGAATGAAGGTCGACTTGTAGTCGACTGGTAAAGTCGGCTTGGAGTCGACTATAACAAAATCCCTGGATTTGCAGGATTTATAACCAATGATATGCATGGATCTATAATTGTTTTTCGGCACCAATATTTAAGGTTTTTCCTATTATAAATCCTACAAAGAGGCGTATTGTAAGTTCGTAAAGGCTTTTGTTTTAAGGTAATCATAGAATGCTCTTTTGCAGGTTAATGCATGTGTAAGTGTAGTTTGTTGGTCATGCATATGTAATCCAAATTAGCTACAGGGTTGTTCTTTCCTATGAAAGAGGGTATGATGTCGATTTTGTCTTAGATGTGGACCAAAGTTAGACATGTAACCTTTTATTCCGATTGAATAAGACAACAAGAGAGCAGGATGCTCAAAGGAATGTCGGTTTTCCCAGTTAAAGGTTTCCAGGGTAAAATCTCGATGTACTGTGTAATTGCCTGTGTCATTTGCATTCTTGATTAAATTCTTATTCTCTTCTGCTAGGATTAGTGTGGAAGTATCTTTCATTTCCTAAAATGTGGTATCAGATCTTAGGTCTTCCCTGACAAGTGAGTTATCAGAGCGATGTTATGCTTTGTCGAGTATATCGGATCTTGATTTGCAAATCTTGAATGTGAGAACTAAACCCTAGGTACAGTAAGAATCGTAAGTCATAAATTGTGTTAAACATCGCGGTAAAGAATGGCGAGCAGTTACAGAATAGAGATAGAAAGATTCAATGGCCAGAATTTTGAGCTTTGGAAGCTTAAAATGGAAGATATTCTTGTAGATCGAGAACAATGGACAATAGTCTATCCAGGTACCCAACCGACAGGCATGTCAATGGAAGAATGGGAGAAACTCAAAAGAAGAGTAAGAAGTATGATTCGGCTTTATCTTGCAGATTCGGTGCTATTGAATGTCTCAGGTGAAGATTTGACCAAGAAACTATGGGACATGCTGGGAATATTATACTAGTCGAAATATCTAGTAAATATTTCTTTTATCAGAAAGAAAATGTATCTTTTGAGGATGAGTGATGGCAGTAAGGTGACTGAGCATTTAAATGCATGTAATATCATGTTAATCCAACTCTCGTCCGTGGATATTAAGATCATTGATGAGGAGAAGTGTATCAACCTAGATAATCTTTTCCAGACTCCTGGGATAACTTAGTCATGGCTATTGGGAGTAATAAAACCACTCTAGCGCTAGAGGACATGGTTTCTTCTATATTTCTGGAAGAAATGAGAAGAAAGGGCATGGAAGGATAGACCAAAGATGATCTGGCAGTGAGAGTTCGACTGATAGATAGAGATAAAGGCATATTCTCCGGTAGAAATTTAAAGTTGAAGGGCATATTTAAATCCCCAGTTCATTCGACACGAAGATCCTAGAAATGCGGTAAAGATGGGCATTATAAAAATTATTGTAATTCGAAGGAAACAAAATTCAATGTTGGATCCGACAAGAAGCAATCATCTGAGAGAAATATGACCTCGGATAAGGGAGGTGATGTGTACCTGGTGTCGACCAATACACAGTCAGAACAATATGTTTGGTTGATTGAATCAGGAGTATCCTATCATATGACACCACATAAAGAATGGTTCTGTGAATATGAAAGATATGATGGGGGTGATGTGTTCTTGGGGGACGACTCGAAAACCAGAATTGTCGGATGGGAAATATTCTGACTAACATTGTAGCATGGGAGGAAAAAGACCCTTTCAGGTGTGCTACACATTCCTGGTATGGAAAGAAACCTGATATCTGTCAACAATATGAGTGATGTAGGTGTGCATACTCTGTTTCAGAAGGATTCATGCAAGATGGTTAGAGGTACACTTGTCTTAATGAAGGGAGTTCAGATTGGTACCCTGTACAATATGTTAGGGAATGACGACTCGATTGGATGCAGCAACATCATTTCTCCTAAAATCAAATCTACAGCAACTCGACTTAACTCGATGTTGACACAACTCGACTCGACTTGAGCTAAGTTGGTTCAAATCAATTAGACAAGACATGATGAAATCAACCCGACTAGACTATGGCACAAGAGGATGGGACACACTGGAGAAAAAGGACTTAGAGCTATGCAAAGAAAAGTTATGGTTGAAGGTTTTCCTAAATTTGGTTTAGAAGTCAACTTTTGTGAACATTGCATATATGGGAAACAAAGTTAGGCGAGGTTCCCATGTGGAGCGACAAGGGAAAATGGGATTCCAAAACTAGTGCATAGTGATGTGTTTGGCCTAGTTACAATGCCTTCACTTGGTGGATCCCTCTATTATGTCTCCTTCATAGATGATTTTTCCTGGAAGACATGGATATATTTCTCAAGGAAGAAATCATAGTTTTTTGAGAGATTTAAGGAGTTTAAATCTCTTGTGGAAAACCAGACAGGGAAGAGGATTAAAGTGTTGAGAACTGAAAAATGGTGGTGAATTATGTGGAAAGTAATTTGATCAATTCTGTAAGAGGTTTGGCATAGCATGCCAAAATACCACACCATATACCCCAAAACAAAATGGATTTGTCGAGATAATGAACAGAACATTGATGGATAAGGAAAGGAGAATGCTCAATGGTGTTGGGCTCACACAAGAATTATGGGTGGAGTCAGTCGAGATTGCAAGATATCTGGTAAATATGTCTCCTTCGTTGGCACTATTTGACATGGCTCCAAATGAGGTATGGTCTGGTAAGAAGCCTTCGGAGGCACATCTCAAATTATTTGGTTGTGATGCATTTGTGCATGTTCCCAAGAAAAAGGGGAACAAGCTGGACAAGAAGGCAATCAAATGTATCTTCATCGGATACAAAGAAGGGATGAAAGGATATAAGATTTTGGATCCTGCATCTAGGAAAACAATGTACAATCTAGATATGGTCTTCAGAGAAGCCGGAGGTAAGTTTGAGCCTGAGGAAGTTGTTCAGATGAGAATAATTCCGATATGGTGCAGTTTGAAATGATGAATGAAGAAGATGATTCAGATGAGTCCACTGAATCTAATGAAGAGGTGGAACAATTGAATCTAGTGATAAGGAGGTTAGAAAGAGAAATAAAACCAGTCGAAAGGTATATTTCGCCCAACTTCCTTTCTGCATTCGTGTTAATTGCCATTGATGATGAGCCCAAGTCATTCTGTGAGGAAATCGACTCGACAGAGGGTAAACTCTGGAAGGATGCCATGGTCGAAGAGATGGAATCCTTGTACAAGAATGATACATGGGATTTAGTTAAGTTACCTAGTGGAGGAAATCTTGTCGATAGAAAGTGGGTGTTCAAGAAGAAGATGAATGTCACAGGACAAGTCGAGAAGTTCAAAGCTTGACTGGTAGTGAAAGGATATTCCCAAGTCGAGGGATTCCACTTCGATGATACTTTTTTCCCTGTTGAAAAAATAAATTCCATTAGAGTACTAATTTCTCTAGCTGCAACATTTGATCTGGATATAGAACATATGGATGTGAAGACAATGTTCCTACATGGGGAACTAGAAGAAGAAATCTAAACGAAACAACCTGAAGGATTTATAGTAAAGGGTAAGAAAGAGTTGGTGTGCAAACTCAAAAGATCCCTTTATGGTCTAATGAAATCGCCAAGGATGTGGTACCAAAAGTTTGATATGTACATCCTTAGTTTGGTATTTGTGAGAAGCAATGTGGATGAAGGTAGTAATTTCATATATGTATCTTTGTATGTCGATGACATGTTGCTAATTGGAAGCAATGTGGATGCAATAAAGGAGGTGAAGAAGTAGTTATCCTCCAAGTTCAACATGAAGGATCTCGGTGCAACTAACTTCATTTTGGCAATGGATATTAAGAGAGATTGAGCCGCTAGAAATCTCTAGTTGAATCAGACAAAGTATATTGAAACAATTATGAAACAATTCAACATGCATTATTGCAAACTGGTGAAGGTGCCAATTCCTATGGGAGCAAGGCTTACTACTAAATAGTGTCCAAAGACACAAGAAGAAGTAGAGGACATGGCACATGTTCCCTATGCAAGTGTGGTTGGTATTCTAAGTATGTGATGGTCTGCACTCAACCAGACATTGCCAATGTAGTGGGGGTGTTGAGTAGGTACATGTCAACACCTAGAAAGGAGCATTGGACAATTGTCAAGAGAGTATTTAGGTATTTTTGTGGCATGAAGGACTATGCTATATGCTACCAAGGAAAACCTGGAGGTGATAGTGGTAAATTAGATGTACATGGATTTGTCAATGCCAAATGGGCTGGAGATCTAGATCAACGAAGTTCGACCAACATATATGTCTTCAAGATGCTTAGTGGATAAATAAGCTAGATGAGTAAGCGACATGTAGTCATAGCCTTATCAACAACAAAAGTTGAATACATGGCGGCCACTCATGGAAGCAAAGAATCGATATGGCTTCAAAGGTTGTGTTTGGGAATCGGGTTTGAAAAGAGAGCTATGAAGGTAAGTTGAAACAGTTAAAGCGCAATATTTCTAGCAAATAACCATGCTTATCATTCAAATACTAAGCATATTAATGTACAATACCATTTCATAAGAGACACGGTGGAAAGTAAAATGGTGCTACTAGAGAAAGTAGACACATTGGAAAACATAGCAAACTCATTGACTAAGTCTATGAGTGTTGTGAAGATCTCTTGGTGCAGAGAGGTAAAGGAATTGATGCCCTGGGTATGTGAACGAAAGTTCAGGAATCTCCTGTTTCAGCAAATAATACAACAAGTGGGATAATGTTGGGTTGTTATATTATTTGCAGTGAAATTCTAGTCGAGGTGAATCGACTTATGGTCGAAGTTGAGGTGGATCAACAACAGGTCGATGTCGAGGTGGATCGACAATAGGTCAAAGTTGAGGTATATCGACAGCAAGTCGAAGGTCGAGGGAGAAGACCAGGTAAATTCGAATTAAAATATATCGGCGGTATGTCAACCGACAAGAGGTCGAAGTGAGAGAGTGAGACGACTAACTAGAGACTGAATGAAGGCCGACTGGTAAAACTGACTTGAAGTTGAATGTAATAGAACCCAAAGATTTATGGGATTTATAGCCAATGATGTGCATGGATCTGTAACCATTTTGGGGCACCAATATTTAGGGTTTTTCTTGTTGTAAATCCTATAGAGAGGCATGTTGGGAGGCTGTAAAGGTTTTTGTTGTAAGGTAATCGTATAATGCACTTTTGTAAGTTAATGCATGTGTAATTGTAGGTTGTTGGTCGTGCATATGTAAGCTCGAATTGGCTACAGGGTTTTTCTTGCCTATGCAAGAGGATATGATGTTGATTGTTTCTTAAGTGTGGACCAATGTTAGACATGTAACCTTTTATTATGATTGAATAAGACAACAAGAGATAATAATTCTCAAAGGAATGTTGGTTTTCCCGATTAAGGATTTCCAGGGTAAAATCTCATTGTACTATGTGATTTCTTGTGTCATTTTTGTTATTGATTAAATTTTTCTTCTCTTCTGCTAGGATTAGTGTGGAAGTGTATTTCATTTCTCGACAATTCTTTGATTCAGATCTCTAGCCCAGTCTCCATAAACAAAGCCATGTAAATCTATTACTTGTCTGGTCTAGGAATTCCTTGGTAGAAAATTATATAATTTGCAATGCCACACAAACACTTGAAGACCCTCTTTAGAAATATACACTGCACCTTCCATGGTTTTAACATAGGCCTTCTCAAAACTCTCATTGCATGGGAAATGAATGGTCTAGTACAAACCATTGCGTACATCAAAATACCAACAACACTAACATGGGGAGCATGGGACATGTTCTCTTCCTCTTCCTATGTTTTGGGAAATTTATTTGCAAATAACCTTACATATATAGGAATAGAGACCTTAATTGGTTTAAATTCCTACATATCAAACCTTTGTAATATTGTCTCAACATATTTTCTCTTATTCAACTAGAATTTCCTATTTTCCCAGTCTCTTTTTATTTCCATGTCCAAAATAAAATTTGTAGCACCAAGATATTTCATATCAAATTCAAAAGACAAATGAGTTTTGACATCCTTGATGATTTCCTTGTTGTTTCCAATCAACAACATATCATCAACATACAATACCGCATAGATAAAATGATCATCAAATAGCTTGGAATATACACAATGATTATGTTTGCATCTCAAGAAACCAATTTCTAATATATAAGTATCAAAATTTTGATACGACATTCTTGGAGATTGTTTTAACCCATACAAAGACTTTTTCATCTTGCAAACCAACTCTTTCTTTCCCTTCACTACAAAACCTTCTATCTATTTCACGAAGAATTTTTCTTCAAAATTCCCATGTAGGATTTTTTTCTTCATGGACCCATATGTTCTACTTCAAGATAGAAAGTAGCAACAATAGACAAAAGAAATATAAAAGAACTTAATACATGATATAAATTTTAGAAAAATCAATTCCATGTACTTGTGAATATTCCTTTGTTACTAAGAAATATTTGTACTTGTTAAGCCCTAAATAATGGCTCATTACCCCTTAATTGGGGCATATTACATTAGCAATGTTATTTTATTTATGTCGGCTTGAGTCCATTAGTTGTAATGTAAGTTTTAAACCTATGAAGTAAAGAAATGCATATAGATTCTTAAGCAAAACAAAATTTAATCAATGGCTCATACACAGAGTACACAGAGATTTTATACCGGAAACCCTCAACCAGGAAAACCTTTCTTATAATCATTATTTTGAATTTAACCATTCCCCATACAATATATACAATTCTTTTAGGTATTCCGTAGATACCAA
>ML779080.1:367704-402090 GCA_009831015.1 Picea engelmannii | reverse complement strand
GACGCACCCACACACACACATGAAAAGAATATAACACATACCCAACATTCTCGCACTTGTTGTTTTCTTTGCATCCAGGGGTCCAGGGGTTTATATAGTCAACAATACAGGGCATAAATGCCCATTGTTACTCTACACCAGGAGAAATTTTCTGGTCTCACAGAATTTGTCAATGAATCTGCAACATTCTTCAAAGTGTCAACCTTTTCCAGCAACACCTTATTTTCCTCAACCATGTCTCTCACAAAGTGATACTGAACATCAATATGTTTTTTCTTCGAATGATAAGTTGTGTTCTTTTCTAGGAATATTGCACTCTAATAGTCACAATCTAATCTCACTTCTTGTTGTATCAACCCAATACCTGAACATAATCTTTGTAACCATATTGCTTCCTTGCTTGCATGAGTGGCTACAATGTATTCAACTTTTGTAGTTGAGAGTGCCACTACAGCCTGTCTTTTTCTCATCCAACTTATTTCTCCTCCAAATAGGTTAAACACATACCCACTTGTAGATCTTTTGCAATACAGATCTCCAGCCCAGTCTGCATCAACAAATCCATGTATGTCCACCACTTTATCCAATCCTAGTCTTCCTTGGTAGCACAATCCATAACTGGTAGTGCCACAAAGATACCTGACGACCCTCTTTACTATTGTCCAATGATTCTTCCCCGGTTTTGACATATACTTGCTCAAAATTCCCACTGCATGTGCAATGTCCGGTCTAGTACAAACCATTTCATACATCAAACTGCCAACTGCACTGGCATACAGAACATGGGACATGTCCTCTTCTTCTTCCTGTGTCTTGGGATACTGATCTGCAGATAAATTTACACCTATAGGAATAGGAACCTTGACCGGTTTACTTCCATGCATATTAAACCCCTACAATATCGTCTCAACATATTTTCTCTAATTCAACCAGAGTTTCATGTTTGCATGATCTCTTTTAATATCCATTTCTAGAATGAAGTTAGGAGCACCCAAATCCTTCATGTCAAATTTGGAGGATAGCTGCAATTTCACCTCCTTGATAACATCCATGTTATTTCCTACCAACAACATGTTATGAACATACAACACTACATAAATGAAGTGATTACCAACCTGCTTGGAATATACATAGTGATCAACCCTGCTTGGAATATACATAGTGATCACCCCTGTTTCTCACAAATCCCAATTCAAGGATGTATGTATCAAAATTTTGGTACCACATCCTAGGCAATTGGCTCAGACCATATAGTGACTTCTTTAGCTTACAGACCAACTCTTTCTTTCCCTTCACTACAAAGCCTTCCGGTTGCTTCATGTAGATTTCTTCTTTCAGATCCCCATGTAGGAATGTTGTCTTCACATCCATTTGTTCCACTTCAAGATCAAAAGTAGCAACAATAGATAAAAGAAATCTAATAGAAGTTAACTTAGCAATAGGAGAAAAAATCTCACCAAAGTCAATTCCCTCTACCTGGGAATAACCTTTTTCTACAAGCCGAGATTTGTATTTCTCCACTTTTCCTTCTGCATTAAACTTCTTCTTAAACAACCATTTGCTACTAATGGATTTTCTTCAAGCTGGAAAATCAACTATATCCCATGCCTCATTCTTATCCAAGGCATCCATTTCTTCAACCATGGCCTTCTTCCATAGTTTACTATCCTCTGAATTCACTGCTTCCCTGGCAGTTCTAGGATCATCATCAGTAATAGATAAAGAAAAATTGGAACGAAAATCAGGTGGACTATACCTTTCTGGTTGCCTTATTTCTCTCACTGATCTCCTCAATACTGGGGTATGAGTTTCTTCTTCTTCTGTTGTTGCTTCATCTTCTTCTGATGATCAAATTTTGCATCATCCAACTCTAGCTCTATTTTATTAGGTTCTTCTAGCCTTGGTAGGAATTCCTGTTTGGAAACATCTTTTACCTCTCTGAAAACAACATCTCGACTGTAAACAGTCTTCTTGGTTTCTGGGTTCCAAAGCTTATAACCTTTCACACCATCTTTATAACCAATAAAGATACACTTTTCATCTTTTTTTATCCAGCTTACTCCTATTTTCCATTGGAACATGTACATAAGCATAACAACCAAACACTCTAAGATGTTAAAGAGAGGATTTCTTTCCAGTCCATACCTCATGTGGATTTTTATCATCCAATGTTGATGTGGGTGATTGATTGACCAAGTAACATGCTGTACCCATTGCCTCCGCCCAGAATTCATATCCTAACTCGGCACCGCTGAGAATTCTCCTTGTTTTTTCCATCAGTGTCATGTTCAGCCTTTCTGCAACTCCATTCTATTGAGGAGTGTATGGAGTAGTCTTCTGCATTCCTATACCATACTTCTTACAGAATTCTTCGAATCCATTTCCGCAGAATTCTCCACCATTATTTGTTCTCAATACCTTATTTTCTTCTCTATCTAATTTTCTACCAAATCCTTAAACTCTTTAAATTAATCAAATACCTCAGATTTCTTTGTAAGAAAATAAATCCATGTGTTCCTTGAGAAATCATCTATGAATGAAACATAATACACAGACTTACCTAGTGATGGAACAAGCACAGGTCCAAACAAATCATTGTGTATCAACTCTAAGATCCCCTTTTCTCTTGTAGCACCAGATGGGAATCTTACTCGATTATGTTTACCATATATGCAATGTTCACAAAAATCAAAATCCAGAGTGCAATTAGCCATACCTTCAACCATACCTTTACCATGTAGTGTTTGAAGGCCCTTTTCTCCAATATGCCCCAGTCTTTGATGCCACAACATGGTCTTCTTTTCTGGGACAGTATTGATCTTGTCTCCTTCATTTCTCTGCTCAAGGACAACAGAACTGTTACACCCATTAGTATAAGTGCTTCCCAACAACTTGTACAGAGTTCCACACCGAACTCCCCTCATCAACACCATTGCTTCTCGTACCATCTTGCAAGTGTTCTTTCCAAATATAGTATTCACTCCTGCATCATCCAACTTGCTTACAGATATTAGGATCCTGGCTAGTTTTGGAATGTGAAGAACCCCAGGAATTGTTCTAATCCTTCCATATTTTAGCAACAACTTAACCCTTCCACGTCCTATGATTTTTGTTGTCGATTCATCTCCTAGGAATACATCACCGCCATCATATTTTTCATATTCAGAGAACCACTCCCTGTGAGTCATGTGGTATGACGCACCTGAGTCAATCAACCATACATCATGGTATGCATGTGTACCTGTAGATTCCAGGTAAACATCACCTCCTTCTTCAGTGGAGGTTTTCACCTTTTTGGAAGAGGTACTATCAGATCCCTTTGGTTTTTCAACCTTCTTAGACTTGCAATATTTCTTATAATGCCCTGTTTTACCACACTTCTAGCATGTTTTACCACATTTCTAGCATTTCCTCAAAGATTTTCCTAGAGACTTAGATCTACCTGTAGATTTAGATCTCCCCCNATTCCTATCTTGGGTACGACCTCTTACAAATAAATCATCTGTGCTATGACCATCCATGAATTTCCGCCTCATCTCTTCATATAACAAGGATGCAACTACATCCTCACACTTCAATGCAGATTGAGTGGTACTACCTATTGCTACAACCAGATTATCCCAAGAGTCTGGAAAAGAACATAACAAAGTAATACACTTATCTTATTCTGCAATCGTAATATTAACAGAGACAAGTTGACTTACCGGAGTATTAAAGGCATTTAGATGTTCTGTCACAGAATCTCCATATTCCATCCTAAGATGACACATCTTCTTTCTAAGAGACAACTTGTTTACCAAGGACTTTGATTGATACAAATTCCCCAACTTGTCCCACAGTTCCTTGGCTATAGATTCTCTTGAGACATTCAACAACATTGAATCTACCAGGCAGAGTCGAATAGTACTCCTTGCTCTTCTGTCCAACTTCTCCCAATCTTCCTTCGACATACCAGTAGGTAGTGTACTGGTAGTTTGTGTACTAGTAGGTTGTGTACCAGTATCCTGTGTGCTAGTAGACAGTGTACCAGTAGGCTATGTACTAGGATCCACAACGATCCATTGTTCTTTGTCTACAAGAAGGTCCTCCATCTTCAGCTTCCATAGCTCAAAGTTTTTACCGTTGAACTTCTCTATCTCGATTCTAGAAGAGCTTTCCATTCCTCTTTCTGCACTCAAATAACCACTGCAAAATCTCCCACTAAACCCAGGTTTATCATAGACCCAAGATAAACTTGATCTATCAAGACTGAGCCAAACCCTCAACAACAAAGGCGTCCCTCTGAAGCCAAAAATGAGCTCTAATACCACATGTAAGTTTTAAACCTATGAAGTAAAGCAATGCATATAGATTCTTAAGCAAAATAGAATTTAATCAATGGCTCATACACAGAGTACACAAAGATTTTATACCGAAAACCCTCAACCGGAAAAACCTTTCTTATATTCATTATATCGAATTTCACCATTCACCATACAATATATACAATGTTTTTAGGTATTTCATAGACACCAAAACCCTAATCCATTAATCCGAGATTAATTTAGAAAACCACTAAACATAGCAAAAACCGCCCCAAAAAAAAAAATTGGGGCGTTGCGCGTAACCAAGGGGGGCATACTTGCCCCCCCCTGGGACCCCCTTAGAAAGCGCTCGACGCACACGACACAAAAATCACTACTAGAGGGATTGTCAGACGTAGTTGTCGAATCTGACGCACCCACACACACAGATGCAAATAATATAACACATACCCAACATGTAATTGTACCTCCTAGTCTCCTATATATAACAAGGAGACATTTTCATTTGGAATCATCTTGTACTTGGACATTTATGTGGTGTATAAGGAGGTTTCCACCTCCAATAGGATTATTATCTGAAATTCTCTTTTTTTCAAGGCGTTGAGTACTTATTCTAAGGTTTTTCTATGCTATATTGATATTTGGTTCTTAACATATGGTATCAAAGCTCAAGGTCTTGGGGTTTCACTGCTACATCTGAGACACCTTGTAATTTTCACTATAACTTGTTTTCTACAATGTTTCAGAAGGAACCCCTTGGAGGATATTTATTAGACGGATCAAGGTATGTTGGGTTAAAATTTCAGCTCCCGAGGCCTAATACTTTCATAGATACATCTTGTGTAAGATAGGGTTCTAGAATCATCCTGAATTGAGTCATCGCAGAATTTTCGCTATAAAAAAAAATTGTAATGTTTTAGACCGTAAAATCTGGATATTACTCACATAAATTATTAAGGTATATGTGATAAAAATGTTAGCTTCTGGGTCATGTTAAATTTGTAGATACACCCTATGGAAGATAGGGTATCTAACTAGTCCTATTGACTAGTTTCAAGCCAGTGTTCTAGGTAAAAAAATCATAACTTCTTCCTAGAGTATCCAAATTGAGTTAGACTAGTTGCATTGGATAATGGACAGTCTGTAGTATTTTTGGTACAATTTTCATAATTTTATCTCAATTATTTTGTGCGGGGCACGCTATACAATTGAGACCTCCTGGAAAGGCCAAAAATCAGCAAGTTGTGGGGAAGTTAATGTAAATTCCACTTGGCAAATCCAATTTTGATCATACCTATGACATTGCACAGAAGAAATATTAGAGAACTACACAAAAAAAAATCCATACCCAGCAGGCCGAAACTTTGGAGATACAATAGAAGAAAGATTGTCTAGCAGAACCACCTCAAAATGAAGGATTAAAAGTGATACTTGGCCAACATGCCACCAAAAAAGGGAATTTTTTCACCAAATAAGCCTCCAGACAATCCTACTTGGACTCTTGATGAAGGTGAAGAAATGCGTAGGGACATAAATGAGTTACAAAAGAAGACAGTGACAAAATATGAACTACAAGGGATGATGGATTCAACTGAAGCTAAATTGGAGACAATAATGGATACTAAGATGGATGGTTTAAAAAGGGAGATCATGGAAGTATTGAAAAATTTCCTAATAGAGAGGATGCCTGAAAGTGAAATTTATCCCATGAAATTCATGATGAGGACACAAGATGAATCAAGAATGGAGAAACTCCAACTTTGGGTTGAAAACCAACCACATTCCTAAGATCAATATGAGGAAGTTTGATGGCAGGACCCAATCACATGGATACTTTAGATGGAGCAATTATTTGATCTACATAATGTGCCACATACACAAAAGGTACGAATTGCTTCTTTATATTTAGAACCCAATCAATTTGTATGGTATTGATGGCTTTGTTCTCGCAAATCACTCGTCACTTGGACAATTTTCACAGAAGAAATGATAGCACTCTATGAGGATACAAGGAGCAATAACTTATTTAGCCAATTGATAAATCTCAAGCAAAAGGGTTCAGTTACAAAGCACATTGAGAACTTCCAAATATAGAATATAAAGGTAATGGATATTCCAAATGAGCACTTGATTGATGTATTCATAGGAACTTTAAAGGATAACATTCAACATGAGGTTCTCCTTTGGGAACCCAAACCATTCGAGAATGCATTTAGGGTGGAAAGAAATGTTGAACGTAAAAATATGACTATGGCTACTAGAAGGACCAATCCTAACATCTATCAAGAGAATAATGCTCCTTCTTCTAAAACACCTCAACCTACAAGGTTGGCACCTCAACAATTGGAGGAAAGAAAAGAAAAAGGTTTATGCTTTAATTGTGACAACAAGTACAATAAGGGACATAAGTGTGGTGAGAAGAAATTATTCTACATAGATTGTGAAGAGGAAGAAGAACAGGAACAAGAACAAGAACCATCTAGAGATAAAAACGTAGAAGTGATTTCTTCTGAAGAGTTGTCTCCCATGATATCGTGTAATGCATTGGCTAGAATTAGCACTCCTCAAACCCTCAAGATCGAATGATATATAAAAAATAAAAAGGTAATAGTCCTAATTGATTTTGGTAGTACTCATAATTTCATTCACTATAAATTAGCCAAAGCTCTCAATTTCTTTGTATATCCAGTGCCAAAGTTTCAATTAATGATTGCAGATGGAGGAACTATCAATTGCTCAGGAAACTGCAATAAGATCAATCTTACTATGGGGGAATATGTAATGAATAATCCAATGATTCCTATACCCATCGGTGGCGTTGATGTCGTACTAGGAATCCAATAACTACAATCATTAGGAATAATGGCTTTTAATTTTCAAGAACTTTTCATGAAATTTTCATTGAAAGGAAAATAAATTGAGTTAAGAGGTATCACAGGGAAAACCAGTAAGGTGATAAGTTCTAATGGAATGACAAAATTATTGAAAAAGGGGCATCAAGGTGTTATTGCACAACTATGCTCATTAGCTGTTCAAACATATAAGCCATATATTCCCCTAGATCTCCAAGGGATAATTGATAAGGATTCCAAAGTATTTGAAGATATTCCCAAAGGTCTTCCGCCCACTCAAAATCATGATCATGATATTCACCTAATTCCTGGGAGTGTTCCTCCTAACATCAGGCTGTACAGATACCCTTATGCCCAAAACAGTGAAATTGAGCATATGGTTGAAGAAATGTTAGAGGATGGAATTATTAGACCTAGCCAAAGTTCTTACTCTGCACCAGTGGTAATGGTATTCAAGAAAGATGTCTCATGGCATATGTTTCCAGATTATAGAGATCTCAACAAGATCACTATTAAAGATAAGTTTCCCATTCCTGTCATTGATGAATTGTTATATGAACTACATGGAGAAATCTATTTCACAAAGTTGGGTCTCTGTTCAGGGTATCATCAGATTAGAATGAAGGAAGAAGATATCCCAAAAACATCATTTTGAACTCATGAAGGCCATTATGAATTTTTGGTCATGCCTTTTGGCCTTACAAATGCACCTTCCACATTCCAAGGGTTGATGAATTCCATTTTCAATCCCTTCCCTCAAAAATTTGTGTTAGTATATTTTGATGATATACTAATCTATAGAAAGTCTTGGGAGGATCATGTGTGACATGTTGACAAGGTGCTACAACTACTAAAGGAGCAACAACTATATGCCAAACAGTCCAATTGTTTCTTTTGGGTGAAGGAGGTAGAGTATTTGGGTCATATTGTATCTCATGAAGGTGTCAAGGTAGACCCTAACAAGACTAAGGCCATGATGGACTGGCCGATTCCCAAAACATTGAAGAATATTAGAGGATTTTTGGGTTTGACAGGGTACTACCGCAAGTTTGTTCGGAACTATGGGAGAATAGCAGCACCTTTAATGACACTAACTAAGAAGGATGCATTTTCATGGACTCTAGAGGCAACTAAATATTTTGAACAACTTAAAGAGGTTATGTGTAAAGCTCATGTCTTGACCACACCAGACTTCACAAAAACCTTTATTTTGGAATGTGATGCCTCGGGAAATGGCATTGGTGTTGTCCTAATGCAAGAAGGAAGGCCCCTGGCTTTTGAAAGTTGGCCACTCAAGGGAAAGGACTTACAAAAACCCACTTATGAGAAGGAAATGATGGAAATACTACATGCATTGAAGAAATGACGCCCTTACCTAATAGGTAGGTACTTCAAGGTCACAACAAATCATGATATTCTTAAATACTTCTTGGAACAAATACTATCTTCAGAAGAACAAAAAAAATGGGTGACCAAGATATTGGGTTATGATTTTGAAATCATCTATAAAAAAGGGAAGCAAAATGTTGTGGCAGATGCACTCTCAAGAAAGGATGAAGATGTTGAGGCCTTTCTTTGTGCTATCTCGATCATCCAACCCGATTGGATAATAGAAGTGAGGGAGGAATGGAAGAATGATGAAAATGTGAGGACTCTCATTTAAAGGTTGCAGCAGGATTCCAGTGCATTAAATACATTTACATGGAAAAATGATTCACTATGGTACAATGATCGCTTATATTTATGTAAGAACTACCAACTCAAACAAAAGGGCTTATTGGAATTGCACACCTCTCTGGTAGGAGGGTAATCGGTATTTTTGAAAACCTACCATAGGGTCAAGAAGGAATTTTTTTGGGATGGCCTTAAAACTGATGTTCAAAGGTTTATAGAAGAATTTTTGGTTTGCCAACAAAATAAAGTGGAAACAATTAAGACCCCGGGTCTTTTACAACATTAGCCATACCAAGTCAGCGTTGGGAGGAGGTTTCCATGGATTTCATCACAGGGTTATAGAAGTCTGAAGGAAAGAGTGTCATCATGGTGATTTTTGATAGACTGACCAAGTACGCACACTTTTGTGCACTCTCTCATCCCTTCAAAGCTAGTACAGTTGTGACCGCATTCATAGAGACAGTTGAAAAACTACATGGAATCCAAAAGATTATTGTAAGTGACAGAGATCCTATCTTCACTGGAAATTTTTGGACATAATTATTTTCTTGTTTGGGTACTCAATTGGCTCATATCTCATCCTATCATCCTCAATCTGATGGAAAAACCAAGATAGTGAACAAATTTCTAGAAGGCTACCTTCACTGCTTTGTCTCTGATAAACAAACACAATGGTTCAAATGGTTACCCTTGGAAAAATGGTGGTATAACACTTCCTTTCATACTGCAACAAAAATGACACCATTTATAGCACTCTATGGATACCACCCTCCTTCCATCCCTTCTTCTCTAAAAGAAAAATCTAAGGTTCAAGCAGTGGAAGATCACATCGAGCATCAACAACAAGTTCTCCAAATATTAAAGGACAACCTGACCATGGCACAAAATCACATAAAATAACAAGCAAATCAACATCGTAGTGAAAGAAGTTTTGAAGTAGGGGATTGGGTGTTTTTCAGACTACAAACATACAAAGACATGTCCCTCAAGAAAGTCAAGAAGGATAATAAATTATCACCAAAGTACTATGGTCCTTATAAGGTGTTACAAAATATTGGTACTATGGAATACAAATTGGAGTTGCCTACATCATCACGAGTACACCCAGTTTTCCATGTTTCATGCTTAAAAAAGGTTATAGGTGACAAGATACCAATTCAAACTATCTTTCCAGAACTTGACAAGGAAGGAAAAATCATATTGGAGCCTGAAGCCATCATTGCCACAATAATTCACCAGCTGAGGAATAGATCCATTTCAGAGTATCTCAATAAGTGGAGGAAATTTCCTACTGAAGATTCCACTTGGGAAGATGAGTCTTTTATACAGAAGCATCCATAATTACTCAAGTGTTGTGGACAACACTTGTCTGAAGGGGAGGGGCATGTAAATCCCTAAATAGTGGCTCATTACCCCTTAATTGGGGAATATTACATTAGTAATGTTATTTTATTTATGTCGGCTTGAGTCTCCTATATATAAAAAGGAGACATTTTCATTTGGAATCATCTTGTACTTGGACAATTATGTGGTGTATAAGGAGGTTGCCCCCTCAAAGAGACTTATTATCTGAAATTCTCTCTTTTTCAAGGCGTTGAGTACTTATTCGGAGGTTTTTCTATGCTATATTGATATTTGGTTCTTAATAGTACTTCTCTACTTTACCTTCCACATTCAAATTCTTCGTAAACACCCATTTCTACCAAATATCTTTCTTCCAGCTGGAAACTCAACTATAATCCAAGCCTCATTTTTATCCAAGGAATCCATTTCTTCAACCACAGACTTCTTCTGTATTTTACAATCTTATGAATTTAGTCTCTCCCTAATAGTTCTAGGATCATCATCAATAATATATAAAGAAAGTGAGAATGAAAATCAAGTGGTGTTTACCTTTCTAGTTGTATTTTTTCCCAAACCAATCTCCTCAATATTAGAGTATGAGTTTCTTATTATTCTGATTCACATTCTTATCTTGAGTGATATTCTTCATCCTTGAACTCAAAACCTATCATCTCTCATTCTTCTTCCCTTGGTAGGATTTCATGTTTGGGAACATTTTTAACCTATCTAAAAACAACCATGGGCACTTCACCTTGTTGACCAATATCTTATCATGTTCATTCATAAAGGGGGTTTTAAAATTTTAAAAAATAGACTCAATAAATTATAGATATTGGAGTTATGGATGTGGAGTATATGGATTTTATAAGTATTTGGGGTTATAAAAAAGGGTATATAGTAAAAATAGGGGATATCTAGTAAAAATAGGCTTTTTTAATTTATTGGAAATATGTATTGGACGGGGTTTCAAGAAAATAATTTTGGGAGGAATTTACCAATATATAGTGAAACTAGAGGTATTATTTAATATCCCTCGAATGCATGAGCTATGTCATAGGTTCACTTAGTGTAGACCCCATGAAAACAACATCCCTCATGTAAACATTTTTTTTGGTGGTTCCAAAGTTTATAACCTTTTATACCATCTTTATGACTAATAAAGATACATTTTTCAACTTTATTATCCATATTACTCCTATTTTCCTTTGGAACATGTACATAAGAATCACAACCAACAAATTTGAGATTTTTAAGAGAGGGATTTTTACTAGTCCCTCTCTCATGCAGAGTTTCAAAAATACACCAATGTTGATGGGGGTGATTGATTTACCAAGTAACATGTGATATCCACTACCTCTACCCATAATTCTCATCCTAACCCGAGACCACTGAGAATAGTCCTTTATTTTTCCATCAATGTCCTATTCATCATTTATGCAACCCCATTCTATTGAGGTGTGTATGGAGTAGTCTTTTTCCTTTCTATTCCACAATTCTTACAGAATTAATCAAATCCATTCATGTATAACTATCCACCATTTTTTGTACTGAATACCTTTATTTTATTCTCTATCTGATTCTCCATAAGAGCCCTAAAATTTTAAATTTACCAAAAGACTTAATATTTATTTCATAGGAAATAAATACATGTCTTCCTAAATAAATCATCTATGAATGAAATTTAATACGCATATTTACCTAATGATGGAACATGAACAAGTCCAAACACATCATCATGTACTAACTCTAAGATTCACTTTTCTCTTGTAGCACCAATTGATAATCTTACCCAATTATGTTTACCATACATGAAATGTTCATAGAAATCAAAATATATTGTGCAATTAGACATGCCTTCAACCATACCTTTATGATGTAATGCTCAAAGGCCCTTCTCTCCAATATTCCCTAGTATTTTGATGCCATAGCATTTTCTTTTAACTACCAAAAGTACAAGTTATGGAAGATGCAAATGGAAAATTATTTATATCAGAATGATCTAATCCTACCACTGGGAGGAATAAAAAACAATCCGACGGCCATGAAGGACGAAGAATAGGAGGTTCTTAAAAGAAAGTCACTAGGAACGATACAATTGTTCCTGACATCATTGGTGGCTTGCAATATTTCGAAAAAAAAAAACAATGGAGGATATAGTGAAGGCACTAGATAGAGTATACAAAAAACTCTCAGCCGCCAATAAGGTATTTGTAATGAAGGATTATTTAATATGAATATGTCAGAAGGCGGGTATATTGCAAAACATTTAAATGAATTTAATACAGTTACTAATAAACTAAGTTATGTAAAAGTGACCTTTGATGATGAGGTTAGGGCTCTTCTAATATTGTGCTCATTGCCAGAAAGATGGAATGACTTGGTCATCGATGTAAGTAAATCTGTCTATGGTTCAAACACTTTGAAATTCAATTATGTTATTGGTGGTATCCTTAGCAAGGAAATGAGACAGAAAAACACAGGTGAGACATCAAGTAATGCATTGACCATGGAGAATAGGGGAAGACAAAAGGAAAGAGGAAAGTGTCTAGGGAACCATGGGAATTCTAGGAAGGGAAGATCCAAATCCAGACTGGGAAAGGTAGAGTGATGAAATTGTAGGAATAAAGGACATCTAAATAAATACTACAGAGCTCCAAAGAAATAAAGAGATGAACAACAGGAGAAAAATTAGGAAGTAAATGTAACATGTTATGTGTTACAAGATGATTTGATTCTTTCTTTAGATAATAGTAGCGAGTCTTGGGTAGTAGATTCAACGGCTTCATTTCATGCCACACGCCATAGGAAATATTTTCAAGATTATGTTCAAGGTGATTTTGGACAAGTTTATTTGGTTGATGATGAACCATATCAAATTGTTGGAATGGGTAAGGTAAAAAAACAACAAAAGAATGGAAACTGATGGTTACTGAAAGAGGTGAGACATATACTAGATCTGAGAAGAAATATAATTTCAACAAGTTGGAAAGTGAAGGTTGTATATCTATATTTACAGATAATGCGTGGAAGGTCACTAAAGGATCATTGGTAATGGAAAATGGAGAAAAGGTAGGTACATTTTATTTATGTACTATTAATGTTGACTCTTCTATCTCTTTAGCTTCTATAGGAGTGGATACAACATTTTAGAATCATAGGATTGTACACATGAGTGAGAAGGGGATGTAGATACTTCACAAAAGGAACTTTTTGCCAGATCTTAAACAAGTTGATTTGGATTTATGTGAGCACTATGTTTATGAAAAAAATAAGAGAGTTAGATTTCTCAGAGTCAGAAAAGAAAAGAAGAGTGAAAAATTGGATCTTGTGCATACAAATGTATGGGGACCAGCTCAGGTATCATCTCTTGGTGGCTCCCTTTATTATGTTACTTTGATTGATGATGAAATTAGAAAAACTTGGGTTTTTTGCATTCGACAAAAAATTGATGCTTTTTATGCTTTTAAGAAATGGAAAACTTTGGTTGAGAATGAGATAGGAAATAGGTTGAAGTGTCTCAAATCAGACAATGGAGGTGAATAGTGCAACAAATATTTTGATAATTATTGTTCATACTAGGATATTTGTAGAGGAAAAATAGTTCCAGGAACACCACAAGAAAATGATGTGTCATAAAGAATGAACAGGACAATCATGGAATGTGCAAGGAGTATGAGATTGCATGTTGGGTTTCCCTTACAGTTATGGCTAGATGTTGTAGACATTGTTGTTTACTTAATGAATAGAGGACCTTTAATCTCTTTGAATGGTATCATTCTAGAGGAGTCATGGATAGGTAAAAAGGTAAACTTTTCATTTCTAAAGACTTTCGGTTGTGAAGCATTTTTCCATATTGATAAAGAAAATAGAAAAAAGATTGAAGCAATATCCAAGAAGTGTACCTTTTTGGATATGATGTTAATTATTTTGGTTATCGCTTATGGGATTATTAAAATCACAAAATCATTAGGAGTAGAGATGTCATATTCAATAAGAATGTCATGTATGAATATCGATTGCAGGGAAGGAAACAGAAAGAAGAAAAAATAAAATACACAATGCTTGATGAGATCACTGAAAAAGAAACTCTAAAGTTACCATAAAATCAAAATGTACAACAACATGAGTACAAGGTACCTCAAACTTCTGGAAGTGGTGTTAGAATATATACCAGGTTAAGTAGACCCCCTGAATGATACTCTCGTTCATTGCATTATTTATTGTTGATTGATTTTGGTGAACCAGAAAGTTATGAAGAGGTAATGCAGGTAGACAATAAAAAGAAGTGGTAGCAACGCATGAAAGAGGAAATGGATTACTTAGTAAATAACTAGACTTGGGACTTGGTTCAGTTGCATGCATAAAAAATAACATTGCAGAATAAATGGGCTTACAAGTTGAAGGTAGAAGATGGAGGAAAAAAATGGTACAAGGATAGACATGTTGTAAAGGGGTTTTCACAGAAGAAAGGTATAGATTTTGATGAAATATTTTCTCTTTTTTTTAAAGTGACTTCAATTAGGACCATTTTAAGTTTTGTGGAAGTAGAATATTTTCATCTTGAACAGTTAGATGTAAAAACAAGTTTTCTTTGGGGAGATTTGGATGAAGATATTTATATGTAGCAGCCACATGGGTATGATCTCAAAGGGAAGGAGAATTTAGTATGCATGTTTAAGAAGAGCTTGTATGGACTAAAGCAAGCTTCAAGGTAGTATTATTTGAGGTTTGACAGGTTTATGATAGAACAAGGTTATATTAGATTTCATTCTAATCATTGTGTTTATTTTAAGAGGCTAGAAAATGGAAGCTATATTATATTACTATTGTATGTATATGACATACTTGTTGTAGAGTCTAACATGCAGGATATAAATGTGCTCAAGAAAAAATTACTTAATTCATTTGCGATGAAGGATTTGGGTGCTGAAAAGAAAATCCTTGGTATGAGAATAATAAGAGACATGAAAAATTGCAAATTGACATTGTCTTGGGGTGAGTACATAGAGAAGGCATTAGACAGGTTTAGAATGCATAATGGAAAACTAGTTAGCACACCTTTGGCTAGCCATTTTAAATTAACCAAGGAAATGTGTCCCAAGACATAGGAGTAAATATAATGCATGTCCAAGGTCCCTTATTCATCAATAGTTGGCATCTTGATGTATACAATAGTGTGCACAAAACGAGATATTTCACATGTAGTGGGAGTTTTGAGTAGGCATATGAACAATCCAGGGAAAGAACATTGGGAGGTAGTGTTGGGGACAATTAATTGTTTAATAAAAAAAAAAAAAATCACCTGTACACTAATTATCAACCAAGTAACGTCTTTTTCTTTCAAGGCAGTCTGCAAAATGTATGCAATAAATTACCCACGACTAACATTGGTTCTACATGATTATGTTCTACATTATCAAGCTCATTCTACAAGAAATAAAATGCAAGACTTAAATATCAATACTAAATTTAAGAAGCAGAAATCAAGTGACATGAAAGAAGACTTATGCTAATCACACAACTTGAATCAACACTAAAGTAAACAATGCCTTGGTGAATTGCAAATTTAACTTATTGCACCCAACAGAGTTCAAATGCTAATCTAAAGAAATAAATTAAATGAAATCTAGAAACTGCAGGAAATATCAAATCTGGAAAATACAGTAGTCAACAAATTACTTGAAGAAAAGGAAATTTTCTTTAAGGAGCATAAATTGAAATTAAAAGAAACAAGCACACAACTAAACTAGTTTCTATGTTCAAGGAATCACCTCATCTAGGGTAGTGGGCCCACCTGTGAAAGAGTCAATTATGCCTTGAAAATAATTCAAATCAAATTACAAATAATAGATGAAAAACACAATGGACATATTCCTTCATTAAAATATATGAGAGAAATAATTACACCAGAATGAAGTTCTTAGCTTTGCCTCAAATTCAATAATTTTCCATTAATTCCATAATTCTCTCCCCTCTCCCTCTAATCTGTTTTCATTTAAATACACAGAGGGGAAAGGGAAATTACAACTAAATGGATTGCAACATGATTTCCTATTACAACTTTGGATTGATTACATAATCTGAATAAACAATATCAAATATGGAAGATCTCTCCATCATCAATCAGCTGAAACAAGTCGAATCTGGCATTGCAATTGGAAGAATTTAGAAAACGGCCACAACAACAAATCTAAGAAAATCATCTTCAAAGAACCTTCCGCTCCTCTCAATCCAGATCGAATTTTGGAAGAAAAAAAATGCACATAGAGAAGATGAATTGGTATGTTCTGCACAAAACACATGTCTCGGATTTTCAATATTCTTCTTTAGTTGCCCAAAACATCCAATACAAAAATTGTTACTTCTTATTCCAGTGGATTTCTGAGTTGGAATATTTGATTATAAATTGAAAATCAATTTTGCAATATGGAAGAGATATTGGAGGCTAAAATCATGAGTGATTTTATAAAACAATTCATTAATAAATCATTATCAACAAAATCATGCATAATAATCTTCAATTTATTAAAAAAAAAGGAGAACAAATATTATTTACCCACAAGAGCATAAATAATTATAAAATGGAATTATATGATAAATTATGATAAATGACGTGATAAAGAATGGTAGAAATGGATGAAATATGTGTCAAGAAATGGTAGAAATAATGATAGTTTAGTGGCCCAACATCTCCCCCAAACTGAACTTGTTGCATGTCCTCATGCAACCCAATGCCTCTATATTAACCAAGTTGTGATTCACTAACCAAGATGTTTACTCCAGCTCATGATAAAAAAATAAATAAATAACTTCTTCCCCCAAAACAATAGTTATTCAATTCTAACAATGTTAGTGAAGTTGTAACAATTTTCACATTGACTTTCAATCATAAGTATATGAAGTTGTAGAAAACTATGATACAAGTAACAAAAAACTTTTCGTAAAAATCAGATCCTGCTGAAATTTTGCAAGCAGATTTCTATGATATTAATGCTTCCCGATACAAAAAATCAAAGCAATATGATGCATGGATTTTAAGATATCAACAAAAATGGTTGTAAGTGATAGTGCATGATTTCTGAAACTTTACAAATTGATTTAGCTTGATATTTTTTGGGTTTGTACATATTAATGATATATTCAAGTTGTCCGAAAATCCATTTATGCACTGTATGAAAGTGAAATTGTATGTCTTAAATGAGGAAGAAATGAGAAAACATCCATCATGCATAACAACTCCTCCCCCAAACTGGAGAATTAGCATGTCCTCATGCAACTAGAAAACAAATTGAGTTGGTTGCTACAATTATTGTTGAAACCTCAACTTGGTGTATAACAACAAGGAATAAGGGAGGTTTCGGGAATAAATAAGGATAGTAATGGGTGAGAAAGAATATAATGACATGGCCCTGATAGGTAAAGAAACGAAAAATACCCTCCCCCAAACTAAAATCTTTGATGTCTTTTGAAAAATGGAGAGTGGTAAAGAAATGGAAATAATGGTTTAAAAATATGAGTGAATAATGCTCAGTGGTTTTTCATGACATTCTCCTAAACTTTTAATAAAGTCAGAAACTTATGCTATTTTACCTCAAGTTTTACCTCCATGAAAGCGTGGAATAGCGTGGATGGATTGATATTGGTTGAAGTTGTTGTAGGATGAGTTGATGTTGAAAGTGACATGGAAGGTGGAAGCCATGCAAGATGAAAGAAAGTAATCATAAAGTGTAGCAAGGTTTCCTTCTCCCAAACTGATTAGTTGTCCTGCCATCAAGATTTCTATAACACATCTCATTAGTAGCCTCAATCAGTAATTCATCACCTCCATTACCTCATTATATATATAAGTGACATCATCATGTTATGAATTCCATGTGATAATAATGGATAAAAAGGGAATATAAAAGAGGATAAAAATGACAAGAACAAAAAGTATTCTCTATACCCATCAACTTTGGTTTATAAGGGAAAAACAATCGTGAGAATTAGTTATCTCAGTCTTTGCTTCTGAGGATCGATCAATTTCCTGGTGTTCATAATCAGAAATAGGCCTCATTATTCTAACCCAAAATAATAGTAGTGTTGTTAAAATACGAATAAATGGCGACTGATTGGGAAAATGGCGACCGATTGGGAAAAACAACTATCTTTGGTGAAAGATATGAATCTTTCTAGAATAAAGGAATGATAGATTAGATGATACAAAATTTCAAATCTCAAATATCCTAAAAGTTTTTGCCCCTGATATGTAAAGTGAATATATATAACACATTAATAGATATAAACCATAACCATCTTTATCTAAGAACTGATTAAATATTACCTAAAGAACCATGAGTTCAAGCAAACCTTATATATGAAACAATAAGATGTGTCGATAATTAGTTTTGAGAAATCAAGGTAACCAAGTAGATCGTAGTATTGAATTAACTTCTATACCATAGGCATGGCCACTGCTACTAACAGACATCCATATCCTTGACAGGGATGCCTTTTTATCCCATTGAGATGCCAATGTCCCATCTATTAGAAATAAGTACATAGTTTCAAGAGCATTTTAATTTACTTAGAAGTCTATTGAAGACCATTTTTCTGGCTTGGGAACTAGTTAATAACAATGACATTCACGGGAGCTAACAAAAGTGAACAAGTCGACTCATGATGAGACCTCTTGTCCTTCAGTTTTCAACTCAAGGCCATTACCTTGGCTTAGTGACTAGTGGTGGTAATGTCACTTTGTTAGGACCTATGATTATGGTAAGTCGACTCGTGATGAGACATCCTATCCTTCAATTTACTATTTATGTTTAAAATTCAGCTATGTTTATTGTTAATATACAAAATATTACTTAATAGATGGGGTGGCATGTCGTCTCCTTAAGAGCTAGGGATGGCGTAAAACATTTTTTAGTAACTATTTTCAACTTGGGTAATTTTTCTTCTCAAAAACTAAGAACCTTAAAATTACTATTGGTAAATATATTTTTCTTTACTAAGATTGAGGTTGAGGAACAATTCATTAGATAATGACGGAAAGATTTAAATACAATTTTGTGGGAATCATCATAAATTTTACGAAATCAGGGACTTGACAATTTAAGAAAGTTGAAAGTTGACATGATGAAATCATCTTTGGATAATTATTCCTTAAAAATAATATTATGTTTATAAATAAACCAAGATAAATTGAATTCCCAATCATTATGTCAAAGAGGACCTAGAACATTAAAAATATTTCTCATTAACCAAGGAAAAGAAAAAGACCCATAAATGTCGAAAAAATAACAATGTTTCCAAAGGGAACAACAATTATTCCTTTGAAATGAACAACAAAGGGAACAACAATTGTTCCTTTGAAATTAACAACAAAAGGGAACAACAAAACTACCCACCATTCTAAGCTTGTGAACATAAAGTATCAAGCATGATTGTGGAAATCCCTTCCAAAAACTAGCAAGGTAACATGGAGAAGGATTAGTCATTCAACAATCATAGTCAATTTACAAAATAATGAGGAATTAACAATGAATCATTCTTGACAATATTTGCCATAACAGTTTTTTATATTAGATCTGAGGCAATCATACACTTGATAAGATTGGGGAAGAAAATGGATAGATGTAGCGCAACAACATAAAACTCAAGAACTTCCCCCTTTTTTTCTCCTTTTTTTTATGAAGGAACAACAACCGTGACTTTGAAGGAAACAACACCTATGACACAAAAACATAAGAGAAATAAGAAAATAAACAACATTTTATTGAAAAATAATAAATTAGTAAATAACTGAAGTTGTAACAGCTGTGATTTCAAGTGTAGCAATGTTGTTTCGAGGGACAAAAATTGCGATTGGATGAAATTCCCTTATGTTATTAACATTTTATTCAAGAATTTTGTTTTCATAAATGAACCTCATTTATTCTCCTGGGACCTGTAAAAACAAATGAGCGTCTATCTGTAGGAGAGCAGTCTCTAACCATACTGACCAAGAATGTTTTAATCATAACTTCTTCATTTTTTATCCAATTTGAGTGATGCCAATTCCAAATGAAAATGAATTTAGATAAATATCTCCAATAGAAACAAGTTTTTAAAAATTCCATGTGATGGTATATCAAATTTACTCAAAAAAAACCTTCATAACAGAGTTATTTTCTATTTCCCAACTTTGACCAACAGTTGATATTTTGAGAATAACTTTTTCGTTTGATGACGGATTGAGATAATTCGAATTGGAGATGAAATTAAATTCATGTAGATATATCCAATAGAAACATGTTTTTAAAAGAATAATAATTAATATGCCAAATACTCCAATGTACAGTTGGAAAAACAGAGTTGTAAGAGTGTTGATTTACGATAGGCAGTTAGTATTTTGGTCATAACTTTCTCATGCGATATCAAAATCAAGTGATTCAAATTTCCTTGTAAACTAGATTCATAATAAAATACACCATAAAGACAGGTTTGCAAAATCTAGTCATTTAGGCCTCCAAAAATTGATTGTCCCAACTCTGTCCCTGAGCTGCCTACTAGACACCATGTCAATGTTTTGGTCATAAAAAATTTTGTTTCAAATCCAAATTGAGTGATTCAAATTGGGTTGGAAAATAGACATCAAGGGAGACTTATAATAGAAACAAGTTTTAAAAATATTCTCATTTGATCCTTCAAAACATGACTGTACCGACTATGTTTCTAGTAATTGTCTCAAGCCCGCATGCCATAAAATATGATAAACAAACTTTTTTTCCAAAATGATGATGAGTGTTTGTAGAAATATGATTTTAAGTATAATATGTCTACATACACAAAGAAATCATAACATATTGATCTACACAACATATTGCAACAATCAAAACACTTTTTTATAAATAAATTTACTTATTTTATTTTCTACTCTAACCTACTCTACATTGAAAAAATAAAATATGTTTACGTATAAGAATACTTCCAGTGGAGACATTTTCGAAATAATGCCTCAAGTATATACATACCCAAATTATAAAAATGCATGTTAATAAATATTAGGGTATGAGAGACCATGTTCCCTTGAAACGATGGTGCCAAGAATTGTCGAAGTATGGAGTGATGTTGCGAACAAATGATGGAGTGAAACCAATCTTCAATATAGCTTTGAAACTATTGATTTACCATGGTTTTCATATCATGACGTTCTTCCATGACTTCTACAATTTCTGGATTTAAAGCCTTCCCAGACCTGATATCAATTTCATGTAGTGGAGCAGTTGAAATAGGATGGGTGGGAAGGGTCAGGAAATTTTGCAGTTCGACATTGTAAGCATGTTGTACTGGTTTATTGTTATGAGGGTGTCAAATGGATTGAACAGACATTTTTGTAGGGCGTGGAGGATTTTGATGATGTAGTGAAGAGTATGGATGATATGTTTGACATGCTACAAGATGAGGGAGAGTAGTCATGTAATCATAAGATGAGCCATGCCAAACTTGTGGAATGTTGGGGACAATTAATTGCTTAATAAAGAAACAATTAATCACATGTACATTAATTATCAACCAAGTAACATATTTTTATTTCAAGGCATTTTTCAAAATATATGCAATAAACTACCCACGACTAACATCGGTCCTACATGATTATGTTCTACACTATCAAGCTCATTCAACAAGAAATAAAATGCAAGACTTAAATATCAATAGTAAATTTAAGAAGTAGAAATCAAGTGACAAGAAAGAAGACTTATGCTAATCACACAACTTGAATCAACACTAAAGTAAACAACACCTTGCTGAATTGGAAATTTAACTTATTGCACCCAACAAAATTCAAATGCTAATCTAGAGAAATAAATTAAATGAAAGCTAGAAATTGCAGGAAATAGCAAATCTGGAAAATACAGTAGTCAACAAATTACTTGAAGAAAAGGAAAATTTATTTAAGGAACATAAATTGAAATTCAAAGAAACAAGAACACAACTAAACTAGTTTCGATGTTCAAGGCATCACCTCGTCCAGGGCATTGGGCCCACCTGCCAAAGAGTCAATTCTTCCTTGAAAATAATTCAAATCAAATTACAAATAATAGATGCAAAACTCAATGGACACCTTCCTTAATTAAAATATATGGGAGGAATAATTACACCAGAATGAATTTCCTAGTTTTGCCTCAAATTCAATAATTTTCCATCAATTCCATAATTCTCTCCCCTCTCCCTCTAATCTATTTTCATTTAAATACACAAAGGGGAAAGGGAACTTACAACTAAATGGATTACAAAATGATTTCCTATTACAATTTTGGATTTATTACATAATCATAATAAACAATATCAAATCTGGAAGATCTCTCCATCATCAATAAGCTGAAACAAGTCGAATCTGGCATTGCAATTGGAAGAATTTAGAAAACGGCCACAACAACAAATCTGAGAAAATCATCTTCAAAGAACCTTGTGTTTCTCTCAATCTAGATCGAATTTTGGAAAAACTAACCACAAGGAAGCTGAATTGGTCCGTTCTGCACAAAACCCATGGCTCGGATTTTCAAGATTCTTCTTCAGTTACCTGAACCATCCAACGCAAAAACCGTCACTTCTTATTCCAACGGATTTCTGAGTTGGAATATTTGATTATAAACTGAAAATCAATTTTGCAATCTGGAAGAGATCTTGTAGGCTAAAATCATTAGTGATTTTATAAAAAAAATCATTAGTGATTTTATAAAAAAATATCATTAATAAACCATTATCAACAAAATCATGCATAATAAACTTCAATTTATTAAAAATAAAGGATAACAGATACTATTTACCCACAAGAGCATAAATAATTATAAAATGGAATTATATGATAAATTATGATAAATGACGTGATAAATAATGGTAGAAATGGATGAAATATGTGTCAAGAAATGGTAGAAATAATGATAGTTTAGTGGCCCAACAGGTAGTAAAGTGGATTTTCATGTATTTGAGACATACTGGTACTCATGCATTATGTTTTGTAGGTTCAGACATTGTTCTACATGGATATGTTGATTTAGATAAGGAATGTGATAAACATAGTAGGAGGAGCACTATAGGGTACATTTTTACTTTAGGTGGAACAACAATAATTTGGATTTTGAAATTGCAAAAGCTTGTTACACTTTCAACAACGGAAGTAGAGTATGTTGTTGTTATAGAGGCTAGTAAAGAGATGATTTGGTTACATAGGTTTATGGAAGAAGTGAGAAATTAGCAGGAGAATAGAAGGTTGTATTGTGACTCCTAGAGTGTCATTCATCTTGCAAAGAAATCAGCCTTCCATTATAACACTAAGAATATAAAAATCAGGTACCATTTCATACAATCCATTTTGGAAGATGAATAATTGAAGTTGTAAAAGATACATACTATCAATAATCTTGCATACATGCTAACAAAGGTAGTAACTAGGGAGAAACTGAGTCCCTTCTTAGTTTCAGTTGGTCTTCAAGAATGAATGTGAAGATGAGAAATTTTCTAGATCCAAGGTGGATCATAGTCCAACAGGTACCCCATCAATGGAGTTTGTTTATCAGTATCCAAGTGCGATATTTTTGGTTGTGGAGCCTGATTATTTTCCTAATTTTTATGCAGGTCAAAGAAGATGTAGGATACACAATTTTTTTAATGTAGTTCTAATATTGTAATTTTGTAGTCAATTTCAACCGTTCATTATAGGGTCGCAGATATGAGGATAGAAGTTATGTTAGGGTTTTTTCCCCTAGAAGGAAACCCTCTTTTATGTATGAGGGAATTGTATTGCAGTTGTAGGAGAATGTAAATATTGTATGATGAGAAATGAGATTGTGAGAGGAAGAAGAGGAAGTTACAATAGATGTGATGTAGGTTGTATCCCTTCATTTGCTAGATAATAATAAAGGAAGGACTTGGAAATTTCTCTGGTGGACATAGCCCACATTGGGTGAAACAAGTATATATGTGTCTCTATTTTATTTCGTATCTTCTATATTTTATTTTCGAATTTGTATTATTTTGTTGCTCTACGATCCTATTTTTCTAACAAATTAACCATACATCATGATCTGCATGTTCTTAATGAAGATAAGTACACATCCCCTCCTTCCTCTAAGGAGGACTTCCCTTCTTTGGAAGGAACATCGTCAAATTCATTCTCCTTAATAACACTTTTAGATCTAAAATCCTTCTTATAATGCCCATGTTTACCACATTTCCTTAAGATTTTTCCTAGNCCCCCCCCCCCCCCCCTAAGGAATTATTTTTATTTCTATCCTAGGAATGAACTCTTACAAATAAGGCATCCATGCACTAACTATCTTTGGTTTTCTTCCTCATTTCCATTGTTGGCAAGGATGAAACCACATCATCAAAATTTAATGTTCTTGTATTACTCCCAATACCTGCAAGCAAACTATCCTATGAATATGGAAAAGAACATATTGAATTAATGCACTTGTATTCATCATAAATTTAATATCAACATATAATAAATAGGTTACCATAGTATTGAAGGAATTTATATGCTCTATTATATAATATCCATCATTTATCCTTAGGAGGTAAAAATTCTTCCAAAGAAAAATTTTGTTTACCAGGGACTCATACTGATACAAAGTCCCTAATTTATTACAAAGTGCCTTGGATATAAATTCTCCGAAGACATTCAGTAACAATGAGTCTGAAATACATAACCATATTGTACTTATTTTCTTCCTATCCAACTTCATCTAACCTTCTACTGACACAACCATAAGCGAGGTGTCATTCTTTGTGGTTTTAGTCCAATCTCTTGTTTCCCATTGAAAAGATATTTTTCAGTAGAACTATACTTATGGTTCTTAGAGAGGAAGTGTTTATACTCATCAAACACCTCCTTTCCAAAACTTTTTGATCGACGAGATTTCATCTTAGGGCCACAAACTGGACATGCAAATTTACCCTTTGTTTGAAGACCTGCAACAAATGGATTAATGTGAATTATTAATATATATACGAAATGATTATTTAAACAACATGCATGATATATTCAATTAT
Organism: Picea engelmannii; assembly: GCA_009831015.1. Lineage (NCBI taxonomy): Eukaryota > Viridiplantae > Streptophyta > Pinopsida > Pinales > Pinaceae > Picea > Picea engelmannii. The sequence continues at coordinate 376,895 of ML779080.1, read as the reverse complement.
TTATATACTATTCAAGCGTGCAATATGGAACATTACATACCACAAAAATTTGTTAGTCTTGGGGCATCATGAATTGTCCATAAAATTATTCCACGACATTGAAATCTCTTCTGCCCAATTGATGTACAAATGTCATACATAGTGATGCCCTCCCATTACTTTAGTAGCTCATCAATAAGAGGCTCTATATACACATTCATATCTTTAACTTGGTAATTACCTATTTGTTTGAAATTACATGAAATTACTACGATGGTATGTATATATATGTAAATAAATAAATAAAAGATGTTATGCAAAAAAGGAGAAAAATGAAAATTTTCAATTCGAAAAATTAATGTAAACAAATACCTGGAATAATCATTGTCAACATTATGTACTCCCTCTTTATTGACATCTAGGGAGGAATGTTATTGTTGATAAATAAAACATGCCACACTGAGTAAACAGACCGAAGCTATCCAAATGGATTAACATCGTCACTGGCCAATGAAAGCCTAACATTACGAGGTTCATCTGTAGATTCTGGCCATTTTGTAGAAATTTCCTTAAATGCATAACTATTTGTAGGCATTCAAAGAATGTCATCTTCAATTCTCTTTCATGCATGGTAATCCATGAACTGTGCTATGCTTTGGCACCTGAGCAGTTGCTGCAAATGTGGAATTATGGGAATATGTCATAGAACCTTACGAGGGACCATTTTTGTTACTTGATCGGTTCGATATCCACTGATACCACATACCGAGCATTCTGTTTTTGATGCATGTTGTCCATAATATATAATATGATCATCAAGACACACATCTATACTTTGATACTCCATTCCAATGTCTTTCATAATGGCATGTAAATCTCAATATGTGCGAGGTAAAATATTTGACAAGGGTAACATAAATTCACCTAACAATCTAAAACATAAAAAATAAATAGTTAATGTAAAGAATAGTAATTGTAAATATTGCATTTTTATTTTACACATTAATTAACGCTAAAAAGAATGGGGAAAAGTCAACCTTTATGTAGATGTGAAGAAACATATTACATACCTTAGGATCTGTGTCCTACAAGTGTTCGAAAAATTATTTGTAACTTTAAAGTTCACCAACAACAATGTAGTGGAGAGAAGATTTGACTAGATTTGACCTTGACCCTTTATAAAGTCATTTATTTTCCTTTTCAATCAGAGGTTCATCATAAATACCATCACTATTGTCCCCATGATCCTCATCTAGATGACCGAATAAGTCTTGGATCATTTGATTTTTCCCATCATCTTGAACTATGTTATTATTGTCATCTACTTCCATGGGATGATTAACTTGATCTTCATTATCTGCTTCAAGTTCTTCATCTTGTACTACAACATCATTTCTGCTACTACTTGGTTCTTTGTGCAAAAAGTTAGGGGGCAAATCTAACTTTATAATTACAAATAATCATGAAAAATTAGTGCATGCATAAAACATTATAAAAGTTTGAGAATACAATAAATATTAAAACAAATAATGAATGTATATATAGTTAATTACCATGGGACAATATTCATTTGGTCCCCCGTCCATGTGCCCATATTTTCTACAATGTTTTTTAGTTGTTTCTATTAAAACTCTTTTGTGACATCTAGTACAAAAAATTTTGCAAGGGAAATAACATATAGCCTCACCCTTTTCACCCTCTTTAATTATTTTCCCAACTCTAATTTTTTCTGGCATTCTTCCCCACAAACATATATTGAAAAAAAAAAAAAAAATACTTGTTTTTTGTTCGCCAAGAATACCCACTTAAACCCTTTTTGAAGTGTCTTTATTATAGAAAACTTGTCACAACATCCATAAAATGAAACATATTTATACATTTTATAACATCGCAATTCTGACGATAGTTGACCAAGTCAAATTTGACTTGGTCAAATACTAGGTGATCGTTGGGAGGGAGGAAACCTGGTTTCCATAACGTCGCAACTGCAACAACTGTTTTACCAATGTCGCAAGAGAGATGAAAATCCAATGGCATCGCAATAGAGATGTCTTCGTCGCAATAGAGACATGTGTTTGTATTACATCGAACTTGTGACGTTATCGAGCAATATGGAGAAAAAAAAATTAAAATTTCCTCTATTTTTCGACAATATGGCCAATTTTGTCCATAACGTCGTAGATAGAACGTCGAAAATTTTCCAATATGTACTAGTGATAAGAAGGCCATACATCTTGAGCTTCTATAGCTCAAATATTTTCCCATTAAATTTCTCAATATCAGTTTTATAACTAATCACCATTCTCTCTCAACAAAAGAATCACCACCACAAATATCCCATTTAAACTAATATTATCATAGACCCAAGATAAACTTGCTCTATCTAAATCTGATAAACCCTTAGAAATAAAGGAATCTCTCTAAAGCCAATATCCTAGCTTTGATACCAAATTTTAAAACTAAGATATAAAATAGCATACAAACAAACACATATACAACAAGATTTCTTGGGGAAACCCTTTTAGGAAAAAAATCTCTCACTCCAAAGAAAACTCAATGTATTTCTCATAAACTAAAAACCATTACAATACACTTTTAGATTTATTATTTTAACAAGAGTAATGAGCAACGATCTCATTCTTTCTTGGCCTACATCATACACTCCAAACAAAACTTCCACCTATGTCTCTACAGGCCAACATGAGGAATCTTACAATGGAATATTCTAATCCATTAAATACATTGTTGTTGATATTGAGAGGAGCGGTGAATCAATATCAAGTACAATTTATCACCTTTTACAATTTTACTTTTTAATCAATAATGTATCCAATATACAATAAAGAACAGAATAAGAAATACACAATGTACAATAGATTTACATGGAAATCCACAAAAAAAATTATTATATAATAAAATATTACATTCAAAGGAAGATACAACTTCCAAGATTTTCCACCACCAACTAGAATGAGGCTCCAACCTCCTAGTTTACAAGATCCAACCTTAAGGAAGATAAAACTACCTATATTCTTCGGCTTCAACCTGAAGGATGATATGATGCAAACCCCCTACACTCACGGGGTTGCGCGACCTCCCAATCAAGGATCGATTGACTTCAAGAGTCGAATTAGCTCACAGGTTCATGTTGTACCTTCACAATTTTCCCCATAGGTCAAAGTCCTAAAATTCGGGCGCGAAATCTCCTTTTCGAGAATTTCGAGACACCCGCAGGGTCCTCCGCGTGACCCTGCCTAAAAACTGTGGGATTAAACTTCCGCTCTTCCTCAGTTAAGGACTTCGGTGTTCGGGAGTTTCAAATGCTCCAAGCCTTTTCTATTGAAGTGTTTCATACCTTGAGTTGTAGATCAAGTGCCACACGTTCCTTTCCAATGGACCAGCCCGATGGACTTTAACGCTTCAGGACTTTTTTCCTTCGGGAATTTACTCCTTGTTTCTCCCGAAGTGATTTCTCTCCAAAGTGATGGAGATGATGCCAATTGTCTATGCAATCAATTGATAAGGTTGTAAAGTCTTACCTCTTTGGCTCTTCAGATGAATTTCATTCAACGCTCCGCTTTCCCCTTGGTTTCTTCTCCAAAGTCTACTATCTATTGACACGTGTCTTCCTCAGATCGACAGTCATGATTTACTTCGGCTATTCGGGCTTCGAAATTTTTGATTTCATAACTCTCGACTTCCTCCAGATTCCTTCCCTCTTGGAGTACACAGATTCCTACCACGTGTCCTTCCTAGATTTAACGGTCCAAATTGGTTCCCTCTCTCTCTCTTCTAGAATTTCGGGTGAATTTTGGTCAACGGCCTCTCCTCGTCATTCTTCCGGAGTATCCAACTTCCATATATACAGATCTATCAACACGTGTCTATTGCAACTCAAAAGTCACAATGAACTCCGGCTCTTTGGCTTCGGGAGTTCTTTCTTCCTCTTTGCAACTTTTCTCCGAAGTTCCTTTCCTCTGAAGTATCAAATTTGTCGACGCATGTCCTCCGAAATGAATGAACTAGATCTATTTCAGCACTTCGGAACTTCAGAAATTCACGCTTCACGCCAGTGCTCACTAAGCTTATCCTCTGAAGTGCTCCTCTTCCGAAGTAGCTAATCTTCTGCCACGTGTCCTCTTTACCTAACGGTCAAGATTCACTCTACTCTTCGGACTTCAACAACTTTTGATGTTGTGCTACCCCTTCCTCTTGGATAGATTTTTCTTTGAACCGACGATATGCTGACATGTATCCTCCTCTAGATCTACGATCCAGATGGATTCGGGTTTCATAACTTCGAACTTAGGAATTTCTTTGAAATAAATCATGTTAAATGCACTCCTTGCACTTCACAGTCCTGATATCTTTGACACTTAGTCGATTTTAGATATTGTGCATTCCTTGCACCCCTCGTACTAAAGGTCCTATTATCTCTCTTGAGCTTCCTTGAGTCAATCTTGGACTCTATCAATGCACACCTTGTGGACAATATGTACTCCTTGCATTTGAGCTCTAAGAGGAGAAACAATTGAAACTTCTAACACTTCATAAGTCCATAGATTCAACTATGAACAACATACATAAGTAAAATGAAATAAACACACAGAGAACATATCATTCATTCAAGTACACACTGAAATGAACATTGTCCCAACATTTGGATCAATTTATGTATGTTCTATTCATTCATGAAGTATTTACATACATAACATAGTTCTTCACTGTCTCCAGACTCTCTATGTCTAATTTCTACTTATAACCCCTAACCTCTATCTTCCCTCTCTATCCTCTCTTACAATACAATACATAAAACCTATATAAGGAGTGGCTCCTCGAGCTCTTCTCCGTCCTATCTAAATTCTATCTCGTCGTCATTCTAGCGGTTAACACTCTACATCTGCAACACCTTACTGTCGTGTGATAATTTACAACATCCTGTCATTCTCAGGAGGTGACCCGATTTTACAAAAAAGATATTTAAAAACATTATTTCCAAAATATCTCAACAACTTGCTCTGCTTCTATTAAATGTTGATTTGAAATTTGTGTACGCTGAGGTGTCGAATTTTGCCTCCTCTCTTGGATTCTTTTGTTTTGATGGAGATGCTCCTGCATCATACTCCTCTGGCTAAAATATTCATGGAATCTTGTCCATGAGCTCTTGCACTGTTTTTACATGCTTCAAAATGCCAGGTTCAGTGACCCAACTCAAATATTCCACTCGGTGATCTTTCCACTTCACCAAATATTCAGGATACTTCTCCCTCCTAGTTTTCTTTCCAACTCTTTGTTCTAATATTTTCTCCATCTGAGTTTTTTCTGCTTTGGGCATCTGTTTCTCCCACTAAATCTCCTCCTGGTCATCTTTTTATCCTGCATCATATCTCTTGTAAGGGTACATGTATGCAACATTGAATATCGAGGATATCCCAACATTGTCTGGAAACTCAATCTCATAAGCATTGGATGCAAATTTTATGAGGATCCTACATGGTCCTATCTTCTTCATCTTCAACTTGTTATATGTTCCCCTTGGAAACCTTTCCTTTCTCAAATGAGCTAAAAATTCATCTCCAACTTCAAATTGAATTTCTCTCCTTTTCTGATCAACTCTCTTCTTATAATTCTGATTACTGTCCTATAATTGTTCTTTGACTCGATCATAGAGTCTCTGCATCTTTGTAGCAAAATATTATGCTCCATCTCTCCTGAACTCATCTTGATTCAAATCTCTCAATTATGCAATCCCTCTCGATTGTATTCCATACACTATGTCAAATGGACTTTTCCCAGTACTCTTGTTTACCGAATTGTTAAATGAAAATTCTGCCTGGTCCAGAATCTAATCCCATTGACAGCCCTACTCAGTGACTAAACTCCTCAATAAATTTCCCAAAAAAAATTTCACCACTTGAGTTTGTCCATATGTCTGAAGGTGATATGTTGAATTGAAGGAAAATTTTGTCCCCGCCCTCTTCCATAGAGTTCTCCAAAATTTTCCTACAAACTTTTTTTCGCTATCTTAGACTATGCTCCTCGGCAACCCATGTAGTCTCACAACTTCTCTGAAAAACAAAATTGTCTATGTGTGTAGCATCACTTGTTTTCTGACATGGTATGAAATGTGCCATCTTGGAAAATCTGTCTACCACAACAAATATAGAATCACTTCCCTTCTGGGTTCTAGGTAATCCCAATATAAAACCCATAATAATTGCATCCCAATGCATTTCTAGAATAGTCAATGGCCAATACAAACTAGTGTTATCTTATATCCCTTTCGCATACTGACAAATTATGCATTTTATCACAAATTTATTCACATCTGCCCTCATACTCGGCCAATAGTATGAATTGTTCATCTCTGCAAACATTTTTTCATGGTCGAAATGTCTGGCTAGACCTCCATTATGTTTTTCCTTCAGTAGAATATCTCTCATCGAGCATCTTGGTATGCATAATTAGCTTCCTTTGAACAACAATCCATCCTGGATTAAATATTCTATCCATGGGCTTATTTCCCCCAACAAAGGATTCTCACATGCTTTAGAAGCCTCCTTAAAATATGGATCTTCTTGGTACATGTCCTTAAGGTGTTCAAACCTTAAGGTCTTCACTTGGAATTCTTGTACAATCAAAATCCTCTTGCGAAAAGCATATGAAACTTTGTTATCACTTCTAGAAATATGTTTAATGACGAAACTAAAATTCTTCATGAATTCTACCTACTTAGCATGCGTTTGATTCAACTTTCTTGCCTAGTAATAAATTGTAAAGCTTGATTATCACTATACAAGACAAACTCCTTTGGGATTAGATAGTGCCTCCACTTCTTCAAAGATTGAATAACTACATAAAACTCTTTGTCATATGTGGAATAATTTTTCTTGGTGTCATTTAGTTTCTCACTGAAATAAGAAACCGACTTATTATCTTGACTCAACACTGCTCCAATATCTACTCCACTTGCATCACATCTTACCTAAAATGTTTTCCCAAAATCTGGTAAGACCGGAATTGGTTGTCCTGTGATCTTCTCCTTCAACACTTTGAATATTTTCTCAGCCTCCTCTGTCTAATTAAAATACTTGTGTTTCTTTTTCACAGTATCCAGTATGGGCGTACATATACCACTGAAATTTATGATAAATTTCCTATAAAAGCTTGCTAACCCATGAAAACTTCTTACTTCAAATATGCTTCTCGGCGATGGCCATTCTTTGATTGCTGTCACCTTCTCTGGATCCATATTCAATTCATTTGAAGAGATCACAAACCCCAAGTATATGAGTTATGTCCTCATGAAATAACTTTTCTTCAAATTTATTAGCAATTTTTCTTGCTGCAATCTCCTCATCCCTAATGTCAAGTGTTTTAAATGTTCTTCCTCTGTCTTACTGAAGATTAGTATATCATCCAGATATACAATCACAAATTTACCTATGAAGTCTTTCAACACTTCATTCATCAACCTCATAAATGTTCTTAGGGAATTTGTCAACCCAAATGTCATGACTAGCCATTCAAACAAACCTTCATTTGTCTTGAATGTTGTCTTCCATTCATCCCTCTCTCTCATTCTTATCTGATGATATCCACTCTTCAATTCTATTTTTGAAAAATAGCTTGCTCCACTCAATCAATCCATCAAATCATCCATTCTTTGCAAATGGATCTATACATGATGGTGATCTTGTTGATGTATAAGGTAGCTAGAGAGGTAATGGGGGGGCCCAAAGGGCCCATAGTGATAATAGTGGAGGTTATTCAATGTAAGGTGGACTAGGTCCACTATAGTATTAAATAAGGTCCACTATGGTAGTTAGATATAATAAATGTAAGAGGACTTCTTAGAAGGTTTTACTTCTAGAAGATTCCTCCTCTATAATGTTCTTCAGTGATGGTAGCACTATATAAAGGGATTCAAGCAATGTAATGAGACATGAATAAAAGTATTGTATTTGGAACGGTAGCTCAATAGGAGGATGCCCCCTCGAAGAGGCAAGTGAAAAGGAGAGGATCCCTTCCATAATAGGATTCATTGTATGGTGTTGTCCTACCTCAAGGGTTTGGATATAATAAAGTTGTGGTTTCTTCTATCTTTCTTTGTGGATCTATTGTGTATTTAGTATTTGTGGTGATTATATTTGTAGATCTATTCAGGTTCTTTCCCCCTCGAAGAGGCAAGTGAACAGAAGAGGATCCCTTCCATAATAGGATCCATTGTATGGTGTTGCCCTACCTCAAGGGTTTGCTAGTAATAAAAGAGATTTTGCATATTGTTCTTATATATATATTGTGGTGATTTTGTATTCAGTATTTAGTTCTTAACAAGTGGTATCAGAGCACTTTCCTTGGGCAGACATTGTGGGCAAATATTTTTTATTTTTGCAGATTTTTTTTTCGGAGCAAAAAAAAGAGGGCCGTGAAATTATCGAATTTTTTGGTATATTTAGGTGCAAAATTTGAAGAAAAAGGTTGTATATCTGAGTTCCTCTCAGAGAAACACCCAATTTTAAAAACAAAATCGACCGAAACGGAGTCCAGAAGGTCAAGATATTGAGGTTTTAAAATCTGTAATTTTTTAGGGTTTTTTCTGCGGACGACGGCGCGATTTGTTTTTATTTCTGTAGCATTTGGAGGCCGAATATTCCCAAATAAATTACAGATCTGAGTTTCTCTCACAATTTCACCCAATTTCAAAAAAAAAAATCATACGAAACGGAGTCCGGGAAGTGAAGTTATGAGCATTTGAACTTTAACAGTTTTTAGGGTTTTTCCAGAAAAAGCCGCGATTTTCTGCCGAAACTTATTGGGTCTATTTTTTGGGTTTTCATATGGCTATTTCTTCTCAAAACCTAAAATAAATTATTGAATCATTCAAAGCCCAATTGTTTCACACATTGGATGATAGATTGGATGTGTTAGCACAAGGCCTCACAGACAACCTCACAAATATCATCACAGATGGTCTCAATGATAGTTTTCGTAGTATTCAAGATTCATTGAACAACATGCAGGAGATCTTTCTTATACAGGGCCTCAGGAATGAATATAATCAGGAAATATATGCTTGGTATGATTTTGAGGAAGATTGTGATGATTGGTATATGGATAGTTGTCATTTCTGGGATGACAACCACTTCCATATTTTATTTGATGACTCTACTCCACCTTCTGCAGAGAACATCAATGTCCCAGATCAGGAG
>ML779080.1:341122-367265 GCA_009831015.1 Picea engelmannii | reverse complement strand
AGTTAGATATAATAAATGTAAGAGGACTTCTTAGAAGGTTCTACTTCTAGAAGATTCCTCCTCTAGAATGTTCTTAGGTGATGGTAGCACTATATAAAGGGATTCAAGCAATGTAATGAGACATGAAGAAAAGTATTGTATTTAGAGCGGTATCTCAATAGGAGGATGCCCCCTCGAAGAGGAAAGTGAAAAGGAGAGGATCCCTTCCATAATAGGATCCATTGTATGGTGTTGCCCTACCTCAAGGGTTTGGATATAATAAAGTTGTGGTTTCTTCTATATTTCTTTGTGGATCTATTGTGTATTCAGTATTTTTGGTGATTATATTTGTAGATCTATTCAGGTTCTTAACATGATGGCTCGAGAATCTGTACACATTCTCCTTCCTCCATCCTTCTTTGGACTCAACATAGTTGGTACTGCACATGAGCTTAGACTTTCCCTAACTAAACCTTTATCCAACAACTCCTGGACTTGATTCTTGACTTCTTCATTCTCTTGAGGTGTCAACCTATATGCTTCTTTGTTTGGAAAATTGGCTCTTGGACTGAGGTCAATGTGATGGTTGATACCCCTAAAGGGTGGCAATGAGTGAGGTAACTCATCCACTACTATGTCATCAAAATTATCTAACATTTCCTGGATTTATTCAAGTAATTCATCCATAGAATTATTTGTAAGTACAACACTTGGCTTCCTCACTACAACAAACTGCATCTCTTGTTCCCTCTTGACCTCATTTAAGAGTTCCTTCCCACCCATGAGAAGTATATTTGAACTAGCCTCCTTCTTCGGCTCCTTGTCTTCTATTGGCAGCAACATGTGTGTTCTACCATTCTTCTGTAGGGTGTAAGTATTTTTTCTCCCATTATGAATGAAATTTCTATAAAATTGCCATGGTCTCCCCAACAAAATATGACAAACATCCATAGGAATTACATCACATAAAATCTCATCCCTATAGCCTCCTATTCTAAATTCAACTTTGCATTGTTGACTTACCATTACTTGATGTCCTTTCTGCAACCATGATACCTTGTACGGATTTGGATGTGCAGTTGTCTCCAGTTCCAGTTTCTTCACCATCTCTATGGATACTAGATTATCAGTGCTCCCATTGTCTATAATCATCTTGCAAACTTTGTCCTTTGTATTGCAAGCAGTCCTGAACAAGTTTGTTATTTGAAATGGTTCTTTTGCTTCCTTCTCTGGATTTAGAAGAACTTTCCCCATCATAAGGCTCTTTCCTCCTTCTGATGTTTCTGCTTCCACATCCTTCTAAGCTTTAGAAATGTGTGTTTCTCCCCCTCCAGTACCTTTATTCTTCTCGGGGAATTCCCAAGACATGTGTCATGTCTTTCCATAGGCATAACATCTGACTTCACTTCCTCTACCTCTTCCTCTTCCTCGATGTTGGACCCACAATATGGTTAATCTAATCATGATAATTAGATCCTTTTTGGCCAATATTGTATATGTATTTTCCTATTTGAAGATTTTTGGAGGATTTTTGTGTTAAATCGCCATGGTTCATACCAGGTATGTATGATTTGTGTTTTATGATGATTTTGAGTATAATTCAGCATGTTTTAATGATTTCAGGAAACTAATTTGCGTTTTGTGTGTCATAGGGAAAAATCATAGGTCATTTTTGCATCTGGCACTCCGTCCGATACTCCATCTGGCCCTCCATCCAATACTCTATCCGGTACTCCATCCGGCACTCCCTCCGGTACTCCATATGGCATTTCGTCCGACACTCTGTCCTACACTAAAACCATGGGCAATTTGGCAGTTATCATATTGGTGGCCAATGATGGGAGAATCATATACATGGGTTTTTTTTGTTCTCGTGGCCTCGAGCTACTGAGATTCTAACAACTCATATTGGGTTGTTATGCTAGGCGTTTATTGGCTCACCTTGTTTCTAGAAGCCACTGACGGTTAAGATGCATTGAATGTGATTTGTTGTTTTTAGAGGAGATAGACCCTTCCATTGGTCGACCTCTCAGCTTGTAAACTATATAAATACCACATTAGTGATCAGACAGATAGCTAGGAGAGAAAAAGGATAGTTCAACTCTATTTTTCCATTTTCAGACACATTTTGCTAAAACTGTGTAAAACTGCATTTTTAATTTTAATGTTGAAATCGTGTTGCTTGAGCTCGTGATTCATCCTTGAGGAGTAGCCACGACGTGTTGGGGGGGCCACCAGCAGTCTAGGTGAATATTTATTCAATTAGTTTATGAATTCATATAGTGTAATTGTCATTTCTTTTGTTTCCTGTACATGAGTTTTATTATCTTTATTTACTGTGTAAATTGTTGTTCATAATTTAATTGCTTCAGTTCAGTTTTGCAGGTTATTATGAAGGCTAGTGTTAATATGCAATGACCTTTTAATTAGTAGGAAACAACTTGCAAATTTTATATACTAACCCTTGTGTATAATTAGATGATAGCTAGATTTTTCATATGCTGAAATAGAGTTAAAACAGAGTAGTTAGTTTATGGTTTCTTTGGCAAGTTTCGTTGGATGGATAGTTGTTAGTTTTAGTTTGCATTTCCAGTTTGTTTATCCAGTTTCTATTTAGTTTTCTTATATATTTTATAGTTAGTTTGCTTATTTATTTTCTTGTCATATGCTGAAATTGAAATAGAATTTGATTTATGTTTTATGAGTATTTCCCTTTTGCAATTTAATTTGTTAAAATATGATTAGTTTAGTTTGCTTTATGCAATTTCCTTTCTAGATCTAGGTTGCAATTTTAATTTGAAGCTTGATTATTGAGTTTAGTTTTCAGTTATGAACCTAAGTAGTATGAATTTGCTTATATTAGTATAAAATGCATTTGAATTTACTAGAATAGTGTTTTCATATTGTTGATGACTAATGCATAATTGAAGAATCACATGGATATGTAGGATAGTTGATGTTGTTTCTATAATGGCTAAGTTCTCATTGGATTGTCTAATTCATACCTTTCACTTTGATATAGAATTTAATATTGAGTTTATCCCTCTTGAGTTATTGTTAATTGTTAAGTGTCATTGTGATATCATAAGACACCAGAGACATAACCATCAACACTATATTTGAGTTTTCTTGCTTTTATAGATTAGAGGATAGTTTCCTTGCTTATGTAGATTAGAGAATAGTCTTCTTGCTTTGGTAGATTAAAGAATTGGTTCCTATTGTAGATTAAAGAGTAGTTGTTGATTACTTTTATTGTCATGATGCTTTGAATTTAGTAGATTAAGATTTCCTTTCATAAATTAAAAGTAATTATGAAGTCTAATTTCATAATAGAGTTCACTTGTTTATTAGTTTGATTAGTTGCTTATTGAGTAATCTTGATTAGTTTACTTGTTGTAGAAGTTATCATAGGTTAGTTAATTGCTTGCTTGCTTGTTTACTTGCTTGGATAGGGTAGTTGCTTGTCTATTTACTTGCTTTAATAGGATAGTTTCTTATTGAATTTGAGTAGGTTAATTAAAGTAGTTTGTTGTTGTTATTTCTCATTAGATAGATTAAATAGATAGTTTTTTTTTCTTAATGTCATGATTAAGTTAACTTGCTTTAAGTAGGGTTTTCATTTGCTTTCTTAGAACAATCCATCGCTCCTTTGTTCAAAGGTTACTTAGGGTAAACAGTTTAAGTTTCTTAGTAGGGTTTGATCATTAATAGTCTTTGCTTGAATAGATTAGCCCTTCAATAGCCCATTTCCTTAGTTAAACTATACTACCTCTAGCCTTTCTGCCTTGGCACATATAGTGCTACAACTCTAAGTTTACTTACCCCAGGTTGACAATTTAATTGAGGGTTTTTAGTGTTTTTGAGTGCATATAGAACACCCATCACTCGAGGAAAAGCGTTTATTCCTCCATGTTGTCCTTCTTTAGAAATTCCACATTTTTAAGGGTGATTTTGATGCTTTCGAGCCTCTTTCTTTGAATTCTAGAACTTCCCTCGGGCGGTTCCCTTGCCTCTACTTGAAATTCCTCCCATGTTTCGTTGGATTTGTTTTCTGGCCAACTTCTCTTCAGCTTTCAAGGCTACTTGATAAGCATCCTCGATTGTGCCAACAAACATCCTGTTGATCTCCTCTTGTATCTCATATCTTAACACATTTATGTACCTGACTGTCTTTTCATCGTCATTTTCTTTATGTCCAGCCCTAGCATTCAATATTTAGTTTATATAATTCTTCAGTGTATTATTTCACTGATAATCTTTTCTGTCTCAAGTTCTGCAAATTTCTGAACAGATTTATCTGATATTCTTTAGGGATAAATTTCGCTTTCAACTTAGCTACCATCGTGTCCCAACTTTTGATTTTTTGTTTACCTTTGCATCTGCGATCAACTTGTAGTTCATCCCACCATAATGTTGCATGACCTTTCAACCTAGTTATTGCATGCTTCACTTTATTTTCTTCTTCAATTTCTTCTTAATCAAAGTATTTATCCATAGAACGTACCCAATCTAACAATTCTTCAACTTCCAAATTGCCTTCATACATCAAGAATTCTATTTTTTCTCTAGCTCCTATTATCGAAACAACTCTTAGCAGTAGTTCTTCTGCAGGGTCTCCTTCTACATCTCCTTCTTCTTCTACCTCTTCACTTTCAGGTTCGCTGACGTCACCAACATATGGTTCTCTCCTCTTGGTTGTTTCCATGGCATCCAATATCATTCTGAGTCGCCTCATTTCTTCTTCCATTTATGGATTAGCTCTGTGCCTTCTAGGTGGCATGATTCCACTGCTTTAATTTTCCTCTTCTCTGACTTGATGCTATCAAACAAAACTCTTTCACCTTCTCACCTTTTCCTCAAAAATGCAAACAAAATTTATTCTCTGATACCACCTGATGCAAACCCCCTACACTCTCGAGGTTGCACGACCTCCTGGTCAAGGATCGATCGAATTCAAGAGATAAATTAACTCACAAGTTCATGTTGAACATTCACAATTGTACCCAAAGTTAAAATTCCTAAACTTCAGGTGCAAAATCTCCTTTTCATGAATTTCGAGACACCTGCAGGTTCCTCCATGTGACCCTGTTTAAAAATCGTGGGCTTAAACTTCCTCTCTTCCTCACTTCGGGACTTTGGCATTCAGGATTTTTGAACGCTCCAAGCCTTTTCTCCCAAAGTGTTTCATACACAGAGTTGTATATCAAGTGCCACGCATTCCTTTCCAACAGACTGTCTCGATGGACTTCAGCACTTCAAGACTTTTTTCCTTCAGGAATTTACCCCTCATTTTTCCCAAAGTTCTTTCTCTCCAAAGTGATGGAGATGATGCCAAGTGTCTATGAAATCAATGGCTAAGGTTTTATCTTCTTACCTCTTTGGTGCTTTGGATGACTTCCGGTCAATGCTCTGCTTTCCCCTTGGTTCCTTCTCTGAATTCTGTGATCTATTGACGCGTGTCTTCCTCAGATCAACGGTCACGACTTACTTCAATTATTCGGGCTTTGGGATTTTTGACTTCATAACTCTCGATTTCCTCTAGAGTGCTTCCCTCCCATAGTACACGGATTATTTCCATGTGTCCTTCCTGGATTTAACGGTCCATATTGGTTCCCTCTCTCTCTCTTCTGGAACTTCGGGTGACTTTTGGTCAACAACCTCTCCTCGCCATTCTTCCGAAGTATCCAACTTTCAGATCTCCATATATGTCAACGCGTGTCACAATGAACTTCGGCTCTTCAGTTTCAGGATTTCTTTCTTCCTCTTTGAGACTTTTCTCCAGAGTGATTTTCCTCCGAAGTATCAAATCTGTCGATGCGTGTCCTCTGAGACGAACGACCTAGATCTATTTCAGCACTTCGGAACTTCAATAATTCTCGCTTCATGCCACTTCTCACCAAGATTTTCCTCCGAAGTGATCCTCTTATGAAGTATCTAACATTCCGCCATACGTCCTCTTGACCCAACGGTCAGGATTCGCTCCACTCTTCGGACTTCGGAAAATTTTGATGTTGCACTACCCCTTCCTCCTAGATAGCTTCTTCTCTGAACGGGCGATACACTGACATGTATCCTCCTCTGGATCTACAATCCAGATGGATTCGATTTTTGTAACTTCAGACTTAGGAATTTCTTCAAAAGAAATCTTGTTACGTGCAATCCTTGCACTTCACAGTCCTGATCTCTTCGACACTTAGTCGATTTTAGATCTCGTGCACTCCTTGCACTCCTCATACTAAAGGTCTCGTTATCTCTCCTAAGCTTCCTTGAGTCAATCCTGGGCTTTGTCAACGCACATCTTGCGGACAATATGAAATCCTTGCATTTGAGCTCTCAGAGGAGAAACAATTGAAACTTCTAACACTTCATAAGTCCATATATTAAACTATGAACAACATACATAAGTAAAATGAAGTAAACACACAGAGAACATATCATTCATTCAAATACACATTGAAATGAACATTGTCCCAACATTTGGATCAATTTATGTATGTTCTATTCATTCATGAAGTATTTACATACATAACACAGTTCTTCACTGTCTCCATACTCTCTATGTCTAACTTCTACTTCTAACCTCTAACCTCTATCTTCCCTCTCTATCCTCTCTTATAATACAATACAGAAAACCTATCTATGGAGTGGCTCCTCGAGCTCTTCTCCATCCTATCTGAATTCTATCCCATCGTCGTTATAGCGGTAACCTACTTAGTCCTATTACAATAAATATGAGTTATTATAAGATAAGAGATGAAACTCTACATCTGTAGCACCTTACTGTCATGTAAGAATTTACAACATCCTGCCATTCTCAGGCAATGATCCAATTTTACAAACAAAGTATTTAAAACTGATATTTCCAAAATATCTCAACAACTCACTCTTCTTTTGTTAAATGTTGATTGGAAATTTTTGTATGCTGAGGTGTCGAATTCTTCATCCTCTCTGAGCACATCAGGATACAAACCCCTTTCCTTGCCCCTTCCTTCCATCCTTAAATATGTATATAAAACAATTAAATTTTCAAATCATAATCATCAGACTGAGTACAACAACTGCATAAAAACCTCTGTCAAGATCTTCAAGAATACACCTCATATATTATGCCAAAATATGAAATACCAAATCTCCTCATGTGACAAGACTGAGCAATTGGTGGGGCCTCACATGATGAGGCTAGGACTACTCGCAAGGACCTCGTGAGACACTATGTACTCAACCAGCAAGAGACTACTCAAATAGGTTTTTCAAAAATCTCCTCATACATGCAACTCCAACCTTCCTCGCACCTGCAACTCTGAGTACGACCTCCTCCATGCAACTCCTCTACCAAAATTGTGCTTAGAAATCACTTGCTTGGGTGATATAATGATGGGTTATTGATGTATATTTACACTCTTCCAAACACTTCCTTTACTTAACTTTTTAGGGATGACATGTAGCTTCTTATTTACTCTTCCTTTATTTAACTTTAGGGTCGACCTATAACTTCTTGTTTGTAATTCACATGATCTTATTTAAGAGAGAATACCTCCTAAACTATGAGGATCCATGCAGTGTGCCACATACCATTAGAAATGACTTGATGAGGGATATCAATCCATGGAGGTTCTACATGTATTTTCTATGTCCTTCATGCTCTTTTTCTTCAACCAACTACGAGGCTTCTTAATTTATTTTAGGATTGACATCAATGAAAACCAAATTTCCAACAATCTCCCCCTTTTTCATTGATGGAAACACTCATACTCCATACTCCCCTTGTCATCTTGCTCCTGATATTTCTCTCCCCCTTTGAAATCAATGGCAAAGGGTGACTCTTTTCTTTGGGAATGCTACCCTTGAACTCATGGTGCTTGATAGTAAATCTTCTTCATTTCATTCCTTGGAGCTCTTTTGTGTGACTTCAACTTTATTTATTTCCTTTTTGTCTAGGATGTATATATTCTTTGGTATTATTTTTGTTGTTGTGACCAATCTTCTTGATTATTCTTCTTTGATTTCGTATCTTCAAGAGTCAAACTTAACATTGTATCCTTGATCACATATTTTACTAACACTGAGGAGATTATACTTCAATTATTCAACCAGTAAGACATTTGTTGCTTTTACATTTTCACTTCAAAGACTCACTACGCCTTTTCCAAGTATTTTGATAGAGGATCCAAATCCAAATGCCACTCTGCCACTTTTTCCTTTCTTTAGGCCGATGAATTTGTTTTGGTTCCCAATCATGTGTGTTGAGCATCCACTGTCTATGTACCATTCATCTTATTTATCTTGATTGATCAATGTTAATCAATAATCTTCCTTGTTTGGATTCTCTTTCCTTTTCCATACCGTACCTAACATTGGAGCGTCTTCTTTCATATCTTTGCAAGCTTGTGCTTTGTGACCAAGATTATTTCATTTTTAGGATACAATGTTTTGATCCATCAATAGATCAAATGGATTGTAATTTCTATTGACAAATCCATGAGAATTTCCAGATATATTGTTTACATGATTGTCCCTTGAATATCTATAATCATTCATGTTTCTTACATAGTTGTTTCTTGCATTGATTTTGCAATCAATTTCTTTGTGTCCAAATTTTATATAAGTATAACAATGAACAAGAAAAATATTCCCATACCTGGTAGAAGATTACCTTATTGGTGTTTCCCCCTTTCTGAATTATGATCTTTTATTTCTAGCTAGAGGTGTCATGTTCTTGTTGTTCTTCAAATTCCTCTTGTCTGTTGATTCCACTTCTTAAGGCATTT
The DNA here is from genome assembly GCA_009831015.1 of Picea engelmannii. Lineage (NCBI taxonomy): Eukaryota > Viridiplantae > Streptophyta > Pinopsida > Pinales > Pinaceae > Picea > Picea engelmannii. The sequence goes on along the minus strand of ML779080.1, from coordinate 358,518 downwards.
ACATAGTTTCTAGAATTTACTTCATCTTTCCTGTATGTTTTGTCTTTGTCTGTTGTCTTCAAACTAGTTTCATATCCAAATCCTGTCTTATCAGAAGGTGATCTTTGTCTGCTGATAATTTCATCCAATTTTTCAGTACTTTTTTCAAAATTCTTCCATTTGTTGTTGCCGATATCAACACTTTTCTTGTGTGATCCAATTCTGTTTTTAATTTCTCATAATATTCTAACTACTTCTTCAAGCTGTTAATTTTATTTTCAAGCTCATGATTTTATTTTTCACAACTTGAAAATTCACTTTTCATCTCTCTATATTTGTTAATGAGATTTCTATTTTTTTGTTCAACATGATTTAATTTATCAAGATTCTCTTCATCTTCTTGTTCAATTTCTATGATGTCTCTATCTCCCCATAAGGATTCCATATTGGTTTCTTTGGTCTCTTCATCAGATTCTTCTTCAGAATACACCTCAAATCTAGTGCCAAAATCTACAATACCAGAGCTTCTCACATGACAAGACTGAGCAACTGGAGGGGCCTCGCGTGATGAGGCGAGGACCAATCATGAGGGCCTCACAGGGTACTTTGTACTCAACCAGTGAGGGAATGATCAAATAGGGTTTTCAAAAACCTCCTTGCACCTACAACTCTGACCTTCCTCACACCTACAACTCCAACCTTCCTCGCACCTATAACTCTAACCTTCCTCGCACCTACAACTCTGAGTATGGCCTCCTCCGTACAAATTCACTACCAAAATTGTGGTTATAAATCACTTGCTTGGGTGATAGAAAGATAGGTTTTTAATGTATATTTATACTCTTCCAAACACTTCCTTTACTTAAATTTTTAGGGCTGACCTGTAGCTTCTTATTTTCACTTCCTTTATTTAACTTTACAGTCGACTTGTAACTTTTTGTTTGCAAATCACGTGATCTTATTTCAGAGAGAATATATCCTCAACTGTGGCGAGCTATGTGTTGTTCCACCTACCATTGGAAACAAATTGATGAAGGATATCAATCCATAGAGATTCTACATGTATTTTCAATGTCCTTCATGCTCTTTTTCTTCAACCAACTATGGTGCTTCTTAACTTCTTTTAGAGTTTACATCAATGACAACCAAATTTTCAATAGATGCCTCATACGTAATACCATGGGAATATGCCATGGTCTATCCAATAACATGGACCCATAAACCATGAAAAACAAACCCAATATTAATTGTATGAATGTTATCTTAATTACTCAAATGATGGAGTCAAGAATAACCCAATAGGATAGTGAAATTTGTTAATGGGATGTCACATTCAGATCTTTATCTTAGTTGAAATATGTGGAATTACATTGTTCCTCAACGGCTATGTCACATTGCAATGTTCATCAGGGTTATTTGACATTGTGGTGTTCCTCAAGGGTTATGTTGGATTACAACATTCATCAATAGTTATATCGCATTGCAATGTTCATCTTGCTTGACTTATGTACACTTGCTACATTCCTCAATGGTTATGTCCCATTGCAACATTCATCAAGGGTTATGTTGCATTATGATGTTACTTAGGGTTATGTTGGATTGCAACATTCATCAAATATTAGTCCATCCAAGGATAGCCAAGAATAATATGCACATAATATATATCTATAGTATGAAAATTTGAGTGAAAAGCATATTTATCCATGGTAATCTTTAAATATTCAAAAATTTAAGCATTCTCACCCTCAACCTGTGTGTTTTGAATATGCTTTGTAGGGAATTGCAACCTTTTATCGAAGTTAACATAGATGAAATTATTCTTGCTACTACAATTTATAAAAATAATAATGTTTTCTTGATAAATACATCCAGGAACTTGTAATAGGAATATTTCACCTAAAATAAATCCTTAGTGCTTTATTTATCCTTCTTCTTGGCATGACACCACCTACCTAAAAATACATGTTTATACACTTCATCTAAACATTCTAAGATCTTTTGATAGTTAAGAAACTTCCACCATATGGAAACATCATCACTTAAATTACAAAAGAGCCATTTTTTTTCAACTATTTCACCATATTAGCTTTATCTCTTTTATGTATTCTTCAACACTAGGACCAACAAATTTTCTTATAAAAAACAACTTACTTGTAAGAAAACGTACAACCAAGGGTTTTGAAGAAAATACTCACTTTTCAATGGAGCTCCTTGTTAGTTGTAGAGACTGATTATCTTCCTGATTCATAGGTCTTGTTTCGGCCATGTTTGGAACCTAGTCCCTAGTGTTATTTTGTGTTATATTATTTTCACTATAAACCCCACATGATCTAGGAGGATCATGGAATTCTCACGGAGGTCTAGAAATATATGGAACATCCACAGAGGTCCATAATGGTTCAATAATGCTCCAAATTTTACCAGCCCAAATTATCTCAAAAATTCCATCAATGCGTAGAGCTCGAAAATAGCTTTCCAATGATGCAAATTTTTCCTCGAATGGAGTTCACATGCAAAAGTTATGAGTGGTCAAAGTTTAGTCAAACCTAGTAAAAATTCAAAGGTCAAAGTTAATATGATGTTATCATGACAGATGTTGACGTCAGATGGGTGGCACGTGTCACCACTTCAAGGGTGACACATGGCACATGATTATAGACAGCTGACTTAGCAAGGTACCATCCAAGTGGTCCAACTACAAGTTGAAAAGTGGAAAGGTTAATCCAATGAGAGGCTGCTATGTGGTGACTTCTAATTGTTCCATAATGGTCATAGTTATGTAAAATGTATGGAGTAGACGGGGGTCAAACCCGCGACCTACACAACTTCCCAAAGACTTAACATATCCCCCACTACTAATGCACCATAAAATGAGATTCAATAGATCAATGGAAAATAATATATTTGAATTAATGTTAAATTTAAATTGGGTGGATAAAGGGATGAGGGCCTAAGCCCTCGACCCTAGCCTATGGTTATCAATCTATTGCACATGACCAACGCCACAGTTCGCACAAAGGTTAACAAATATATTCCACCATAACCATATCACATATGGTTGTAACCATATGTAAACAAACCATGAAATATACCAAGGGTATCAGGGAATAGAACCCCTGACCTATCGTTTTATATGCCATGGTTATAACCAGCGAACCATACATATGGTTTTCTAAAACAAACCAACTAACCTATAGTTAAATCCTACCACGAAATTTGGGATTTGGTTAAGTGCCCTCACCCTATTTAATGGGTCCACAGACTGAGGTTGGGAAACCATTAATGCAAAGTTTATTCTCGTAACTCATCCTCAAGGGTACCAAAGTTTTGAGGCTACACTGTAAAACATGTCAAATGGTACCTTGACAGAATTTCGAGAATTTTATACTCATTTTGCACGATTTTTCACCAAGAATCCAAAAATGCACTTCGATGCATTTGAGAAACATGTAAAAAATTCATAGTAAAATGCAAGTATTTGAGCATTAATAAAAGAAGGTCTCTATTGGAAGTGGACCTGGAGAGGTAGCCCAAATTGGGTGAGCTCCACTTTTTCCAACTTGTTTATGTGATTTCATTATTGTTGTTCATTTCAAGATCAATTGTTTTTCAAGTTATTTTATCATTAAAGTGGATTTGGTTAAATAAGTTCTTCACATGTAATTTGCATACATTCAAGCGATCATTTTATTTTGAATATCAAGCAGGTGTTTTTACCTATTAAAAGATTAATAACCATCTAAGGATTTTTCGGATCAACTTGGTATCAAAGAATGTTTGACAAGTGTTTGCAAGTGAATGCTTACAAGAGCCAAACACAAACTTGGTAAAGGAAAAATTGCAAGTTATAAGTCTGAAATTGGAAAGAGATATCGAATACATAAGATGGATTCTAAAAAAGGAGAAGAAGAAGATCATCCCATGAGTCATGAGGAGATCAGAACAATGTGTCAATGATTGAATGAAATAATAGATGATTTAGAACGAAGAATTAAAAATCATGTAAGTGGAGAATCTTTGGTAAAAGGAGAAGGAGGAGATGAAGGTGGCGGACCTTCAAAGCCACTTTCACCATCCTCATAATCATCATCAGTTTCTTATGAAGCTAGTAAAATTTATTCTCGATGAAAGAAGTCCTCTAATAAGTCTGAGCATAATCTGCCATTACTAAAATTGAATGTTAAGTTCAAATTGTCGACCTATGATGGAGAATTGAAGGTCAAGAAAATGGACAACTGGATCAAGCACATAGAGGTATGTTGCAGGGTTCAAAATATTATGCACAAGGATTTAAGGATATGTTTGGCTTCTCTTTGACTAAGTGGAATTGCCTTAATATGGTGGGAGAGTAAGATACAATTTTATATTTTTCAAAAGGGTAAAGTAATATCTTCCTGGGATAAGTTTACTAAGGCTATAAGGAAACAATTATATCCACTGGAAAATACACAAATGACAATGATCAAGTGGCAAAATCTAAGACAGGGTAAAGGCCAGAAATTTCAGGCATATACACATGAATTCAAAAAGAAGGCATTATTACTAGGAATTCCATTGTATACTCATGAAACTCTTCTGAAGTATATTGGTGGCGTGCACTCATATATTCGTCACACTATTCTAATTTTTATCCCTACTAACATTGATAGGGTGTTAGTACAAGCTACACATCTAGAGGCTAGTGAGGGCAAGAATGTGAGTGAAGATAAGAAGCAATTCAAGTTTAAGAAGAAACTGAAAGGTAAATGGAAGAGTAAGAAATCATCCACAGTGAAGCAAGCCGAGGGAATAACTACATGTTCCCACTATAAGAAAAAGGGACATGAGGAATCACAGTGTTGGAAGTTGCATCCATAATTACAACCAAGGAAATTCAAGGAAAAAGGGAAGCAGAAGATTGTTGCATGATCATCTCATCATGATCTAGGGTTAAATTTCAAAGATGAATCTAAGATCATGGCCATAGGAAGAAAATGTATATCGACTATCAATTCAAATTCTTCAGTTCAATCCGCCAAATTGGAAAGCGATACTAATCAAAAGAAGAGAAGTGAGATTTTTCATGTCAGAGTGATAGTCAAGCATACAAAGGTAGATACTTTATTTGAAAGTGGATCTCAAGTTAATATAATATCTGAATAAATTGTTAAGAAGTTGGGTTTGAATACGACACCTCACAAAAAGACATATCCATTAGGTTGGATGTGTGATGATGCTAAGTTGTAGGTAACAAACAATTGTAAGATCAGATTTGCAATAGCAACTAAGTTATTTGATGAGGTCGAGTTAGATGTTGTGCCTATTGACATTTGTGTCATTGTTTTGGGAAGCCCATATCTATTTGAGAGTAAGGTTATATTCTATCGATAAGAGAATAGATATCATATTTTCAAGGATGGGGTTGAATATATTGTCAGATCTCATCACATCAAAACTATTTTTTCTTTAGTGAGCACAGGGAAAATAAAGAGACTTGTGAGCGCAAGTAAATATTTTGTTCTTATGATAGTGAAACAGAAAAAAGAAGACATAAAAAACAATTTATCAGGTTGTGATCCAAATCATAAACAAGAGTTGATCAACATCATATGTAATTATGATGAGTTGTTCCAGGAACTTACACGGTTCCCTCCAAAAAGGGAGGTTGAACATGAAATATATTTGCAACAAGATGCTCCTCTTCCAAACATTTGAATGTACAAGTCATCAGTAATCGAGAATGCATAAATAAAGAAGAAATTTCAGGATTTGCTCGATAAAGGAATCATCAAACCAATCTCCTCTTCGTGTGGTTCTCCTATTGTTTTAGTTCCAAAGAAAAATGGCACGTGGAGGATGCGTATTGATTTTTGAGCACTGAACAATATTACAGTAAAGAACCATTATCCTCTTCCCAGAATTGATGATCTATTATATTAGTTAAAGAATGTTGTGTATTTCACTAAGTTGGAATTGAGAAGTGGTTACCATCAGATCATAGTTGTAGAAGGTGACATATGGAAAACTACTTTGAAGACCAAGACAGGCTTGTTTGAATGGTTGGTTATGGAATTTGGGTTATGTAACACACCAACAACATTTATGAGAGTGATGAATGATGTGTTCTGACCCTACAGAGATGATTTTTTTTATTGTCTATCTAGACGATATATTGATATTTAGTTGAAGATGGGTAGATCATATAAAGCATGTCAATATAGTCTTTGAACTCTTGAAGAAGGAGAAGTTGTCTATCAAGTTATCTAAATGTGAATTTGTCAAAAATTCTCTGGTTTATATGAGATATATTGTAGGGAATGGTCATTTAAATATAAATACTACAAATATAGAAGTCATTGTAAAATGGCCCAAGCCAACTACTACCACTGAATTCGGGAGCTTCTTATGAGTAGTACAGTACTAGACAAAATTCATTGCTAGTTTATCATACATAGCAGCACTTCTACATGTATTAACAAGTTTTAAGAAGGTCTTTCAATGGGGAGGAAAGCAGCAGAAAGCCTTCGATACATTGAAGGAAAAGATAAGCAAAACACTAGTTTTGGCTCTACCATATTTACAACATCCATTTGAAATTCACACTGATGCAAGTGGATATTCCATGGGTGTAGTCTTGATGCAATGAGGTAAACTTATATGTTATCATTATGTGACTTTCACTCAAGTTGTGATTAACTATCCAACATATGACAAGGAATTGTATGTGTTGGTACAAAATGTAAAGAAATGGAAACATTACTTAACGGTAAAGGAGACAATAATCCATACCAATGATCAACCATTACAGTATTTTCAATCACATACCAAGCTACAATAGTCACGACACTTCGGGTGGATGGGTTTTCTACAACAATTTCATTTGGTAATCAAGTATAAGAAGGGTATTCATAACAAGGTTGCATATATGTTGTCAAGACCATTAATTAATGCATCCACCATACTCAGGTATAATCCTTTAGCACAAGAAAGTTATGCAGAACAATATGCTAGGGATGATGATTTCAAATTAGTATGTGATGCTTTAACTCACGACAATCAATAATCAAATTATTATATGCATGAAAATTTGTTATATCATCTTGGAAAATTATGTATACCAAGAGATGAAAGAGTAGGTGTAATTATAGAATCTCATACATCTCTCATATCTAGTCATTTTGGGGTTGGTAAGATAGTAGCGTAGTTATAGAGGTATTGTTATTGGCCTCAGATGAATGAGACAATTTCCAAGTATATAAAGGGTGTGTTATGTGTGCCACAAGTAATCCTATCAATAGAAAGCTAGGATTATATACACCACTTACAGTACCTTCTCATCCATGGGAAAGTATCTCCATGGACTTTGTAGAGGGATTGTCGATGTCCGGGACAGGTCATGATTATCTATATGTCATACTGTAAAGATTAAAAAAGATGTGCATTCTAATTCCATGCAAGAAATAGGTCACAGTGGAACAAACAAGATAGATGTTCTTCACTAATGTATGGGTTGATTTTGGACTTACTACATCTATAATATCGTATCAAGACTCTCGCTTTTTGGAAAAGTTTTTCTCTCATTTATGGGAACTAATGGACACTAAATTGAAGAAGAGAACAACTTTTCATCCATAGACAAATGGACAGATAGAGGTGGTGAACATAAAATTGGTACATCTACTTCGAGGATACTAGAACAAGCATCCTAAATTATGGGATGAACAATTACCTTATATACAACATGCCTACAATCATTACATGCATTCATCTACTCAGAAAACACCTTTTGAAATATGTTTGGGATAATTTCCTAAGACACTTTTGGAATTTGTTTTTGGAGAAGCAGGTAAAGAAGATGGACATGATGATATAGATAAATATAAAAGGTTCATTCAAAAGATTCAACATGTGCATCAATAAGTACAATAACAATTGGAGAAGAGCTAAGCCAAGTACAAGGCAAGGCACGAAAAACATCGAGTTGATCATCAGTTTGAATTCGGTGATCAAGTATGGTTACATGTGTTGGAAATTTGGTTGTCATTGATGTCGACCTTGATAAATAGATAAAGTATCATGGATTGATTGGTTTGAGAATCATTTTCAATATTGGACATATTGTTATGAAGGTGACTTGAATGTTAAGCATTTTCAATATTGGACATAATGTTATGAAGGTGACTTCAATGTCAAGCATTGTCAGTATTGGACATAATGTTGTGAAGGTGACTTGAATATCAGTAGAAAGACAATATTGACTAATATATTTTATGAGCTTGATATACTCATTCTTTATTGTATAAGGTTGAGATTGTGTCATTAACATCCATGCACAAAAGAAGAAACGGTGACGAAACTGTCCATATAAAAAGGGTAAATGACACATAGAACAATTTCTCTACATTAAGGTTTGTGTCATGTGACCAGTGAACAAATGGCATGCAATGGGAGAAAAATGGGACTGATTTTGAAGGATTTTTTGTAGCCTGATTCAAATAAGAGTGAAGGAATTTGGAGCCAACCCCGTGAGTATTATTTTTGGTGTAAAAAAAAATCCTTGGCGTATGGGCTCGATGTATGGATTTGACCTATTTCTACTCAAATTAGGGTCGACCTTATCCATAAAAATTCCCTATGGAAATCCTATAAATAATGATGCTCTAATCTATTTGAGTGTGTAGAAGAAGAGTGCATGTGTCATTTTAAGCCAAGGCTCTAAGGTTTCTTGGTGCTAGAGAATGAAAGAGAGAAAGATGTAATTGTCAAAAGGTGGTAGGGAGGTGATAAGTCCAACAAAGATTACCTGAATCCTTGTTTATTGTGAACAGATGGATATTTTTTATACAAAAATGATAGAGTAGATATTGAAGTAACAAACTTATGTAGGTGAAAGATTGAAGTAAACTTAACAAGTGAAATTTTGAGAAGAATTTAATCTAGACAAAAAAATTTAAGGTTGATATCTCTAGCAGGTTGGTGTCTACAAAGTATCTCCAATGGGTCGTTTATTGAAAATATTGAAATTGTAGGTTGTTGCTTACAGGGTTTGATGAGTTGGTGCTTAGGTGAAGGGATTATTGTCTCTTTCAGGATGGTGCTTGTAAATATTGTAACAGATTGGTGTCTATAGCAGGTTGTTTCCTGTAAATATATTTCAATAAAAATTTTATGTGGTTTTCTCCCATTTAGGTTTCCATGTTAAATCTTTGAGTATTGTGAATTATATATCTGTATATGTTTATTATTGATTTTTTATGGTTGGTAAAGTAATGAGATGATAATTTCAATACAACAAAGAAAATTAAAAACAATCTCATATTGATTCACCTCCCCCCCTCTCAGTATAAGTAAGTGTGCCAACAATTGGTATCAAAGTAGGTTTCTTTAGGAACAATCTAACCACTAGAAGGTAAATCCCTGTAGTACACGTGGATAGACATGAAGGTTTCACTATAAACAAAGATCCATTATTTGATGGATCAAATTGTGTCTTTTGGAGCATAAGAATGAGAACCTCTTTGATAGATCTTGGGTTTGACATTTGGAGTGCAGTTAAGAATGGTTACATAGCTCCAAAAACTCCACCTGTAGATGCATATTGAAAGAGGCTTAGTGAAAATAATGCCAAAGACATGAACGCAATTATGTGTGGTTTAAAAAAATTAAAATTTGTCAAAGTCATGCATTTTGTTTCAGAAAAAGAGATGTGGTACAAGTGATCCGGATTTTATGAGAAAAATGAAATGAATACAGATTATTAACAAGTTCTTAACACAAAATAACAAAGATACAGTAAAATTGGTTTTCTATTCAATAAGGAAATAAGCTGAAACTGTAAAATGCAGTAGAAACAAGCTTGCTGGAATGGTGGCGGCTTATCTCTGAGAAGAGATGTGACAATTGTGCTCATTCGCAGTAAGATGATTACAATGAGGCTCTGAAGGAATTTTTACAATAAATAGGAATTCAAAAAACCATAGACATCCAAAAACCTAACCCTAGGAGATGAAGTGGCAAAAGTCATGTGGGCCTCGTTTGGGTAAGTTAGTACATCAACTTCCTGGGGTCGTATCTTTTGCATACGATCTTTCTTTTAGGCGTATGATAGCCCATTGGAAAGGTATCATCGAGGAGATTAATTTTTGGGAATAAATCATGTCTTTGGTTATCATTGAGAAGATCGATCCCGAAAGTTAAAACTGCAAAAAATAGTAAATTGCCAAAATTGCCAGAAAACTGTTTTGAGCCAGTTGGAAAAGGTGGGTGGCCACTGATATCCAACTAGATCAATCCTCCCTTCTTAGGAAGCAATTTTCTCCATTGCATTGAGTTCCCCCATCAAATCAGGAAATTTTTGTTGAATTTGGCCCCGAGTGAGCCACTTGCCTTGGTGCAGGAGTTGCCCTACTTTGACGACTTGATAAAGCTGGATCCTTTGTTGTTGAGTTCCCTTGATTTGTGTGTCCACAATATGATCACTCGATGTCTGTTGTATGCAGTCAGGGTTGAGCTATGTTGGTGTTAGTTTTTCTGCTACGTCTAAGGTGTCCAATAATGGTGGGAAACAAGGGCGAAGGAGATCCACATTGAACACTGGGTGCAGGGCAAGGAAAGGAGGAACATTGAGCTCAAAATTATTATCCCCCACGGCCTTGGTGATGGTGTACAACCCATAATGGACTGGGTGAAGCTTCTGATCGGGTCCTGTAAGGCGTTATTTCTGCAAGTGCAACCAAAATTTGTCGCCCACCTGAAACTTATGTGGCACCCGATGTTGATCATGGTGTTGCTTGTACTTATCATTGGACTTCTATAGGATATCCTGAACTTGTTGGTGGATGTGTTGGATCCTCTCAATGAACCAGGTGCCTTTGTTAGCTTCAGTTGGAGTAGAAGATGAGTTGGTCGAGGTGACCACAAGGGGAAGTGCAACATCTATGGGACCCAATGGTTGGAATCCCAACCCCATCTAAAAGGGGTTGTGGTCAGTTGAGCTATGCAAGGCTCGGTTGTAGCTATGTTGGACATAGGGAAGGCTCTCATCCCATGTGTGAGGGTGATTTGAATTATAAATGTGAAGGATATGCACAATCATTCGATTTACGACCTCAGTTTGGCCATCTGTCTAGGGGTGGAAGGTCATGGATTTGGTGAGCTTGGTGTCCAACAGTGACCAAAGGCTCGACCACAATGTGTTGAGAAATAGACTGTCTCGATCTGAGACAATGGTTTGTGGGATTCCAAAATGTACCCAGACTCGTTCAAAGAAGAGCTTGGCAGTCGCATCTGTTGTGATGTTCTTCTTGCAGGCAACCAAAATTGTCATTTTAGAAAAGCGATCAACAACCACAAAAACATAGTCATTTCCCCACTTGGTGGACGGGAGACCCGACATGCATTCCATTAATATGGATTCCCATGTCCTATCAGGAGTAGGAAGAGGGGTGTACAGGCCTTGTTTCTTAGTGGTCAGTTTGGCAATAGAACAGGTAGTGCAGGACCTGATATACTTTCTCACCTACTGTCGAAGTTTCGACCAGTAGAAACTTTTCTGTAACATCGCCATTGTTTTTTCGACGTTGAAGTGTCCTGTCACCCTACTGTAGTGGGCTTCCCAAATCAGCTTCGTTCACTCGCTTGATGGAACACAGATATGGCCCAGACGACACAACAACCCATCCTGAAGATGGAAATTATCGACAACTATGTTTGCACCCAACATTTGGTAGGTGGTGGAGATGTCCGAGTCTATATTATAGAGTTGGGGCCATCCAAAGGTCTCATGGTCACAAGAGTCTAGCACCATGGTGATTGCCACGACTGGCGGTTTGCTGAGGCAATCATCGATAAGATTGGTGCTTCTTGTTTTATACTTGATGTTGAGGTGGAATTGTTGCAAGTATGTAGACCACTCTTGATGGAGATCATTCTACAATTTTCCTTATGTATACATGAACTGCAGTGGCTTATGATTAGTGTGGATGATTGTCTCCTTCCCAAGAATGTAATGTCTCCACTAGCGGTAGGCTTGCACAATGGAGTACATTTCTTTGATATAAGTAGGGTACTTATGGACAACATCTAATAACATCTCACTATGATAGGCCATGGGGTTGCTATGCAGAGTGAGAACGACGCCCACTGCATAGTCTAAAGAATTTCGGAGAATCGGGTACTGGTTTCTGACTATGATTTTATTCAGAGCCCGGTAATCAATCCAGAGTTGTTAGGTTCCATCTTTCTTTTGTACCAACATGATTGGGCTCCCGCAAGGTGATGATATGGGACAGATGTGCCCCTTGTGGAACATTTCTTGGATCTGTCACTTGATCTCCTCATTCTCTAATAGAGAGCGGCGATAGACTGGCCCATTGGGCAGCGGTGCGTTAGGGGTCATATCGATGGGGTGCTTGGTCTGGCAGTGCAAAGGTACCCCGGTAGGTGAGGAAAAGATATCTGAGTATTCTTACACAACCTTATCTACTTGCTTCTGTTGTGTGGAGAGGTCAGCCACAAAGACCCTGGATGTGGTTGTGATCTTTCTCTTATTTTGAGATCGAATCACGAAGAAGAGAAAATTCCCAGTATGAGAGATGAACTTTCTGCATTTCTTAGCAGAGATCAAGGACATAGCACTAGGTGGGACTGCCTCAGGTATCCTGTACAATTTCCTATTCAAAGTAATAATAACACTATGAGGCCTAGACTCATATACAGCATAGCGTTCCCATAAATAATATTGGCCCAAAAGAACATCACAACCTTCGAGAGGAGAAACATCACACAATACCTCGTCTTTGAAGGGCTTTATGCCATATGAAAGTCAGTAGTGTTGGTTGATGTGGAGATCACTTCCTTGGAGGAGCCATCTAATGGTGTAGGAGTGTGGGTGCGGCGTTGTCAGCGAGGCGAGCCGCTTGACGACCTTTGTTGAGATGAGGTTCTTCTGGCTACCGCTATCAACGATGAAGTGCAGCAGGGTGCCTTTTACCCACATTTGTGAATGGAAGAGGCATTCTCCTTCTTCTGGCACGTCTAGTTCACTAGGCTGGAGCTTGGTGGTAGAAATGGTGGCACTGGGTTCAAAATCAATGATCTTTCTTCCCCTTTCTGATTCTGGCTTAGAGTTAGAACCCACATATAATTTAGAGGCTTTCATTTCGGCCACCAGTGACTGCTTTGAGAAGCAATCAACAGTGTTATGCCTAGGGCTCTTATGGAAGTCACACCACTTCCTGGTATTTTTCTTTATCTTTCTGGTGTCCTTATTTTCTTGCGGCTTCGACTGGTTGTCCTGATACTATCCATATTTTCTTTGTCCTTTGTTCTATGGGTTGGGGCCACCCTTTGCTGACTTTTTTTGTGAGGGGTTCCTAGGCCTAAATTTCCACATCTTTTGTTTGAGCTTCTGCTCGATTTTGACGACATATCGGTAGGCTGCGCCCAAGGATGAGATGTCTAGAAATTCCATTTTGGTATGGATGTATCTATGCAAAGAACCATGATACTTGAGCACCAGATGTCACTCTGAATCTTTGATACCCAGCTTGGTGTCCAAGGTATGGAAGATATTTGTGAAATCTGGCACTGCTTGGTCTCTTTCTTACCACAGTGTGGTCCATTTGGTATACAAGTCATCATAACTTTCGACAGGGTAGTATTATTCCTTAATAGCATTCCTGAAGGATTCCCATGTGTTCATGACTATAAATAATGAGGGTTCCTCTGTTTCCTTTTTCTCACATAAAGTTTCCCACCAATCTTTGATATGGGGAATGGCTTTGAGGAGCGCAAAAGTAATCTTTTCTCTATTCAAAAAGTTATGGACAAAAAAATACCCTTCTAGTAGATTCAACCACTTGTCTACAACATCTACATCTATATGACCTTCGAATATTGGAATATATAAGTTTATTTGTACCTTGAAGGGGGTGGCACCTCCGCTCGAAGAAGATGTGTCGCTTGTTGGTAGCCACTAAAGGATTTGCACGAAACTATCCATCATCCCGTTCCTTTGTTGCATGAGGGATTCCTCAATCAATAAATTTGAAAGGATCTCCTGTCCAATTATATTTATTTTATCCTGCTATGAGAGATCGCTTGGGTGTGCAAGAGCTTTTGTCCTCAAGAGAAACAAGCTCGAGACCCAACTCTTTGTACTCTGACCTCGTTGGGGACATGCATTAAGACGACAAGGAGAAGACCACTCTGATACCACTAATATGGATTTTATGAGAAGAACAAAATGACTACAGATTATTAATAGGTTCTTAACAAAAAATAACAGAGATACAGTAATATTGGTTTTCTATTCAATAAGGAAATAAGCTGAAACTGTAAAATGCAGCGAAAACAAGCTTGTTGGAATGGTGGCAGCTTATCTCTGAGAAGAGATGTGACAGTTGTGCTCATTTGCAAGAAGATGATTACAATGAGGATATGAAGGACTTTTTACAATAAACAAAAATTCGAAAAAACCTAGACATCCAAAAACCTAACCCTAGGAGATGAAGCGCCAAAAGTCATGTAGGCCCCATTTAGGTAAGTTACTACATCAACTTCCTCGGGTCGTAACTTTTTCATACAATATCCATTTTAGGCATATGATAGCCCATTGGAAAGGTATCGTCAAGGAGATTCATTTTGGGGGATCAATGGTGCCTTTGAATATTATTAAAAAGTTCAATCTAGAAAAATCTTCAGTTAGGCCCTCAAAATGGCCCCAGAAGTTAAAACTGCTAAAAATAGTAAATTGTCAAAATTTCTAGAAAACTATTTTGAGCCAGTTGGAAAAAGGTGGGTGGCCAGCGATATCCACCTGGATCAATCCTCACTCCTTATAAATCGATGGTATCCATTGCTTTGATTTCCCTCATTAGATGAGGAAATTTCTACTGAATTTGGCCCCGGGTGAGCCACTTGCCTTGGTGCAGGAGTTGTGTTTCTTTGACGACTCGATAAAGCTAGATTCTTTGTTGTCGAGTGCCCTTGATTTGTGTGTCCACAATATGATCATAGAATTCCCATTGTATGCATTTTGGGTTGAGCTCTGTTGGTGTCAGTTGTTCTGCTACGTCTGAGGTGTCCAATAATGGTGGGAAATAAGGGCGAAGCAGATCCACGTATTTGTGAGTAGACCAAGGAAAGGAGGAATGTTGAGCTCAAAATAACTATCCCCCATGGCCTTGGTGATGGTGTACGACCCATAATAGAGTGGTTGAAGCTTCCAATGGGGTCCTGTAAGGCATTCTTTCTGCAAGCGCAACCAAAATTTGTCGCCCACCTGAAACTTATGTGGCACCCAATGTTGATCATGGCGTTGCTTGTATTTGCCATTGGACTTTTGTAGGATATCATGATATTGTTGGCGGATGTGATGGATCCTCTCAATGAACCAGGTGGCTTTTTCAGCTTCAGTTGGAGCAGGAGATGAGTCAGTCAAGGTGACCGCAAGGGGAAGTGCAACATCTATGGGACCCAATGGTTGGAATCGCAACCCTGCCTGAAAGGGGCTATGGTCGGTTGAGCTATGCAGGGCTCAATTGTAGATATGTTGTACATAGGGAAGGCTCTCATCCCATGTGCGAGGTTGCTTTGAATTATACATGCAAAGGATATGCAAAATCATTCAATTTACGAACTCAGTTTGGCCATCTATCTGGGGTGGAAGGTCATGGATTTTGTGAGCTTAGTGTCCAACAGTGACCATAGGCTCGACCAGAATGTGCTGAGAAATCAATTGTCCCGATATGAGACAATGGTTTGTGGGATTCCAAAATGTACCAGAATCGTTCAAAGAAGAGCTTGGCAGTGGCCCCTGCTATGATGTTCTTCTTCCAGGCAACTAGAATCGCCATCTTAGAAAAGCGATCAACAACCACAAAAACACAGTCATTTCCCTGCTTGGTGGATGGGAGGCCCAACTTGTAGTCCATTGAGATGGATTCCCATGGCCTATTAGTAGTAGGAAGAGGGGTGTACAGGCCCTGTTTCTTAGTGGTAGGTTTGTCAATAGCACATGTAGTGGAGGACCTGATATACTTTCTGACCTCATGTCGAAGTTTCGGCCAATAGAAATGTTTCTATAGCATCGCCACTGTATTTTCGACGCCGAAGTGTCCTACCACCCAAATGTAGTAGGCTTCCCAAATCAGCTTCACTCGCTCACTTGATGGAACACAAATATGGCTTGGACGACACAACAACCCATCTTGAAGATTAAAATTATCAAAAACTGCGTTTGCACCCAACATTTGGTAGGTGGTGGTGAAGTCTGGGTCTATCTCATAGAGTTGGGGCCATCCATAGGTCTCATGGCCACAAGATTCTAGCATCGTGGTGAGTGTCATGACTGGCAGTCTGCTGAGGCAATCAGCGACACGATTGGTGCTTCTTGTTTTATACTTGATGTTGAGGTGGAATTGTTTCAAGTATGTGGACCACTTTTGATGGTGATCATTCTACAATTTTCCTTGTGTCTGCATGAACTGTAGTGGCTTATGATCAGTGTGGATGAATGTCTCCTTCCCAATAATGTAATGTCTCCACTAGTGGAAGGATTGCATAATGAAGTACATTTATTTGTCATAAGTAAGGTATTATGGACAACATGTTATAGCATCTCACTATGATAGACCATGGGGTGATCGTGTTGAGTGAGAATGGTGCCCACCGCATAGTCTGAAGCATCTATATCGATCTCAAAGGATTGTTGCAGGTCTGGTAGTGAAAGTATTGGGGTTGCACACTGTTAGGCGAAATATATGTCGTTATAATAACGTTGTAGTACTTGCCCAACCATTTAATTGTCAACCCGGGGTACGTAGACTGACTAAGCACATGCACTGTATATGAAGGACTGAAGTAGAACTAATCTAATCTAATCTATGTTGCTGAAATCAAATTGATCTAAGAAAGCATTGAAACACTAACTAGGAAAGAATGAAATTGCCTAAGGGAAATACAACATGTGAAGTGTTAACAACAATGAGCTCATACAATATATCAATCTCAAATCATATTACAATAGTCAAATGACAAAACATGAAAGAATAACAAAGCTAAGAATCCCCTTCCTTCATCAAAAGATGATCAAAATCTAATCTTCATTCTAATGATCTAATTCCTCATTCCTAATTCAATTCTCATGAAGAGAGAGCACTCTCTTATATACATGAAGAAGATAACCATCTCATAATTGCAGATTCACTATTATCTCAACCACTCTCAACTACTTTCCCATTATTACAAGATATGATCCCTTCAAATCCTCACACATATCTCTCATATATCTTGGATAAGATATTCTAACCAAATCTCCATGATCTTCTCCTTGAAAATAGGCTTGAATAATTATCTCCTTTGGAATGATGGAAGAGATATTCGAGAAGTCTCTTTGAATTAATCATCCACATATTCCTACACATTACAAAGCTCAC
>ML779080.1:319294-340798 GCA_009831015.1 Picea engelmannii | reverse complement strand
TAAAATGAATAAAGTGGAAAATAATGATGTGAAACCCAAATGTATTTATGAAAATGGTATGACGAAGGTTTAATGGGGCGATGAAATGTAAGGAATAGTGAAGGGAAAGGTGGATGAAAATACGACATTTCTGAGTCCCAACACACACAAGAATTGCTTCAAATCATTGAACACTTGTTGTTGGGACCGGCCCCATGCAAATTTCTCCTTACCACCACCCCTGGTTATTTGGTTGAGGGCCCATGCAATATGGGAGAATCCCAACATGAACCTGTGGTAGAAATTGGCAAGGCCCAAGAAGCTTCGAAGCTCAATGAGTGTGGTTGGGGCTAGCTAGTCATGGATGACTTGGATCTTGGCAGGATCCACATGTACGCCATGTTGATCAATGATGTATCCCAGGTAATGGACCCTATCCATGCCGAAGGAGAATTTTTCCAAGTTCGCATATAGCTTGTGATGTCGTAGGGTGTGCAGAACCTGCTAAATATGTTGCAAGTGTTCGGCCCAAGTCTTGATGTAAATGAGAATGTCATCTAGATACACCACTACAAAAGTATTGGTGAATGGTCGCAGGATATCATCCATCATCCTCATGAAAGTGGCTGGAGCATTTGTCAAACCAAAGGGCATGACCAACCATTCAAAAAGGCCTTCCTTTGAATTGAAGGCAGTTTTCCATACATCTATTTGTTCTATCGGGACCTGGTGGTAGCCATACTTCAGATCAATCTTACTGAAGTATTTGGCCCCCGTGAGTTGATTGAGAAGGTCATCAATTCGGGGAATCAGGTACCAGTTTCTGACTTTCATTTTATTCAGAGCCCGATAATCAATGTAGAGTCACCAGTTTCCATCTTTCTTCTGTACCAGCATGATTGGGCTCCCGCAAGGTGATGAGATGGGATGGATGTGCCCCTTGTGGAGAAGTTCTTGGATCTGTCGCTTGATATCCTCATTCTCTAATAGAGAGCGGTGATAGACTGGCCCATTGGATAGCGATGCGCCAGGGGTCAGATCGATGGGGTGCTTGACCTGACAGTGTTGAGGTACCCCAGTAGGTGAGAAGGAGATATCTGAGTATTCTTCCATGACCTTATCTACTTGCTTCTGTTGTGTGGAGAGGTCGGTCGCAGAGACCTTGGATGTGGCTGTGATCTTTCACTTATTCTGAGAGTGAATCATGAAGAAGACAAAATTCCCCATCTCAGAGATGACCTTCCTACATTGCTTAGCAGAGATCAAGGAAATAACACTAGGTGGGACTGTCTCAGGTATCCTATACAATTTCCTATTCAAAGTAATAATAACACTACAAGGCTTAGACTCATATACAACATGACGTTTCCATAAATAAGGTTGGCCCAAAAAAATATCACAAACTTCAAGAGGAGAAACATCATACAATACCTCATCTTTGAAGGGATTGATGCCGTACGAAAGTCGACACTGTTGGCTGACACGGAGATCGCTTCCTTGGTAGAGCCATCCAATGGTGTAGGATTGTGGGTGCGATATTGTCGACAGGGCCAGCCGCTTGAAGACCTCTGTTGAGATGAAGTTATTTTGGCTACCGCTATCAACGATAAAGTACAACGGGGTGCCTTTTACCCACATCTGTGAATGGAAGAGGCGTTCTCCTTCTTATGGCTCGTCTGGTTCACCAGGCTGGAGCTTGGTGGTAACAACGGTGGCACTGGGTTCCACGTAAATTATCTGTCTTCCCCTTTCTGGTTATGCCTTAGAGTCATAACCCGCATCTGATTCAAAGGCTTTCACTTTGTCCACCAACGACTGCTTTGAGTGGCAATCAACAGTATTATGCCAAGGGATCTTATGGAAGTTGCACCACTTCCCAGTATATTTCTTTGTGTTTCCGGTGTCCTTCTTTGCTTGCGTCTTGAACTGGTTGTCCTGATACTGTCCATATTTTCTCTGTCCTTTTTTCTGTGGGTTGGGGCCGCCCTTTCCTGGCTTTTGTTGTGAGGGGTTCCCATGCCCAAATTGTCGTGTCTTTTGTTTGAGCTTCTGCTCGATTTTGAAGGCATATCAGTAGGTCGCGCCCAAGAATGAGATGTCCAGAAATTCCATTTTGGTCTAGATGTATCTATGCAGAGGACCGCGATACTTGAGAACCAGATGTCTCTTTGAATCTTTGATACCCAGCTTGGTGCATAAGGTATGGAAGATATTTTTGAAATGCACTACTTGGTCTCTTTCTTGCCGTGGTGTGGTCCATTTGGTATACAAGTCATCATAACTTCCGATAGGGTAGTATTGTTCCTTAATAGAATCCTTGAAGGATTCCCAAGTGGTTGTGACTGTAAATAATGAGGGTTCCTCTATTTCCTTTTGCTCACAAAACGTTTCCCACCAATCTTTGACATGGGGAACGACTTTGAGGAGCGCAAAAGTAATCTTTTCTCTATTCGAAAAGTTATGGACAAAAAAATACCCTTCTAGTAGATTCAACCACTTGTCTACAACATCTGTGTCTATTTGACCTTAAAATATAGGAATATCAAATTTTATTTGTACCTTGAAGGGGGCGGCTCCTACACTCGAAGAAGATGTGTCACATGTTGGTAGTCGCTGAAGAATTTGCGTGAAACTATCCATCATTTCATTCCTTCGTTGTGTGAGGGATTCCTCAATCAACAGTTTGAAAGGATCTCCTATCCTGTCATATTTATTTTCTCCTACCATGAGAGGTCGCTTGGGCATCCGAGATCATTTTTCCTCAAGAGAAACAAGCTTGAGACCCAACTCTTTGTACTCCGACCTCATTGGGGACATGCATTAAAACGACAAGGAGCAAACTACTCTGATACCACTGATCCAGATTTTATGAGAAGAATGAAATGACTACAGATTATTAATAGGTGCTTAACACAAAATAACAGAGATACAATAAAATTGGTTTTCTATTCAATAAGGAAATAAGTTGAAACTATAAAATGCAGCGAAAATAAGCTTGTCATAATGGTGGTGGCTTATCTCAGAGAAGAGATGTGACAACTGCACTCATTCACAAGAAGATGATTACAATGAGTCTCTGAAGGCATTTTTATAATAAACAATAATTCCAAAAACCCTAGACATCCAAAAACCTAACCCTAGGAGATGAAGTGCCAAAAGTCATGTGGGCCCCGTTTGGGTAAGTTAGTACATCAACTGCCCAGGGTCGTAACTTTTGCATACGATCTTCGTTTTAGGCGTATAATAGCCCGTTGGAAATGTATCATCAAAGAGATTCATTTTGGGGGCTCAATCATGCCTATGGCAAGTATTGAGAAGATATATCCCGAAAAACCTTCATTTAGGCCCTCAAAATGGCCTCGAAAGTTAAAACTGCTAAAAATAGTAAATTGCCAAAATTGTCATAAAACTATTTTGAGCCAGTTGGAAAAGGTGGGTGGCCACCAATATCCACCTGTATCAACAAGTTACATAACATATATGAAGGGGATGACAAGGTCAAAAAGGGAAAATTACAAAACCATAGAGGACAATTTGAGAGCCTTAAGATGAAAGAAGAAGACAAGATTTCAACCTATTTTATTTGTGTGGATCAGATTGTCAATGCCATCATAGGATTGGGTGATGATCCAAAATTCCTTAGATGTCAAATTAATTCTTAATATTACATTAACATCCAACCCGATTCGAAAATTATGATCATCTTGACTATTTGAAAAATAAACATGTGAATACCCTTACTTATACGTAACTTCATTAATTGATGATTAAATTGTGTGTAGAAAAAATGGTGTAAGTTTAGTGTATATAGGGGAAGTCAAGGGATCGAACCCCACCCAACCCCCTATATGCTTGGTGGAAAATTAATTAAATCTTAAATACAATATGCTCAGTGGGTTAATCAACAAGGATCGTTGGCGCAATGGTCGGGTGCATGTCCTAAAACATTGGGTTGTCAGTCCGAAGGTTGCGGGGTCTACCTCGATTGATGCCCATTCATGGCATATAACATTTAATACAACTTAAATATAAAGATCCCCACCAACCGTAACAAGTCGTTTGGAATCCAGGTTGGTTCAGGAATTTGATTAAGTCATCGGTCTAGTTTTCGGAGGTCACGAGTTTGATTCCCGTCAACCCAACAAATTTATGATACCCTTAGCCAATATTAGCCAAAACAAAGTTACCAAATTAATGAGAACTCTCCAGAGTTCTCGGTTTTTCAAGGGTTGCATTTTTTACCCCGTTTTGAAAAGTTGTGCTACCGGTAGCACTCATTTTTTCTTTAGAGTTAAAATTACAAAATTTTGAAATCGTCATCTATAAAGTTACAAATAAAAACCTAAAAATTCACCCCTGAAACAAGAGGTGGTGCTCACAACATCACCCCTTTTTTTGGGGGGTTAAAATTACAATTTGGTCAATAGGTGGTGGTCACAACATCACTCCCTATTTTTTGCAGGTTAAAATTACAATTTGTTCAAGAGGTGGTGCTCATAGCATCACCCCTTTTTTTCCAAGGTTAAAATTACAATTTGGTCAAGAGGTGGTGCTCACAACATTGCCCCCTTTTTTTTTCCAAAGGTTAAAATTAAAATTTAGTCAAGAGGTGGTACTCACAACATCACCCCCTTTTTCTTCGGGGTTAAAATTATAGTTTGGTCAAGAGGTGGTGCTCACAGCATCACCCCCTTTTTTTAGGGGGTTAAAGTTATAACAAGTATGGGTACACCTGTCACCCACATACATATCACAATGGTCTATTCCACAAATTGATCCACATCCTCTCTATGCATAAGAGGGATAACTCAATGCAAATCCACACCACAACATGTATTCATGAACAACGGGAGAAAGGTTTACAACAAACCTAGGGAACTAACTTTCCTATGACGAGGCAATACAACTTGGACCAAAAATCTGGGGTTTCGGGTACAACCAATCATGCACTCCATGCATCACATATGCATCATTAATTCAAGTACAACAAACATCTAAAAAATGATTTACATCAACTCAACGGTTACCAATTATATTCCCAATATACAAGCCCATTTACATCACATTACCATCGCTTTTGGTTTGCCTCCTCTTCAACTCACTTGCACTTTAACATCATCATCTGTTGTGAAGCATATTTGGTATTCTTTCTCCTATGGAGTGGTTCACAATGCTAAGAATATTTTTCTTCATCATCAGTTTGATTGTCTTAGATCTCCTCACCTATCATTTGTCAGCGTAGCTAATTCTAACAAAATAACAATTTGTATTGAGTTAGTTAGGCTCAATACCTTTATATATTTACAATTCCAAGACATTAAAAAAGTTCTCATATTACTAGCATTAAATTTATTTTCACCATATTGGACACCATGGGGTATTCACTCTATGAACCTATGACATAGCGTGTTCATTCATGGGATATTAATAATTTCACTAGATATTGGTAAATATCTCCCAAAATCCTTTGTTAGACCCCCTCCCAACACATATTCACAATAAAAGAAACCCCTATTTTCACTAGATACCACTTTTTTTACCCCCTAATACACATAAACCCCTTGATACCCCACATGCACCCCCCAATACTTACAATTTAAAAACCCCCTTTATGAATGAATGTGATAATATATTGGTCAACAAGGTGACACCCCCCATGTTGGCCACATATTATCATAGCTACCAATAGGTTGGCCATCACCTATCAAGCCAAAATATATTCGATGGCCAATAAACTCCCACTATAGCAAACCAAATCCATTTTAATCTTCTCAACTTACCATTACTCTATTATCACCAATGAACTTACGCTTACCCATGAGTGTCTCCAGCAAAGGCACAAACTCTCACATCAATAAGAACTCTACATAGCGGCTCCTTTATTATGGTGATCCATTCACAGAATGATGACGAGTGTCATTCTTTACCTTTCCAAAATTAGCAGCGACCACTTCTCCAATCTATCAGATAAAGATCCAGCAGACAATACACTACTCACAATTTCACAGGCATGAGCTTCAAATGTGGATTTTGTAATGAAATTCCAAAATCTTCAATGTAGTGTCCAGCCAAATCCATTGATGGAGATTTTCAATGAGTGGGATCCTCATGTTGAATACCAAAGGTTTAGTCTCATGCCAAAGAGTAATACATTGTTGTTCCCTTCAAATTCTCTCTCAAAAATGTGTACCAGAAGTGTTGAGTCACATACTTTAGCTCCAATGCATCTAGCATGAATGCCTTTGTAAATTAATATACACAACAACTAAAAACCTCTTCAAAGTGATTTCCACTTGGTTTGCTTTGGTCAATTGTCCAAGATGATTCAAAAAATAATGCTAGTTATGAATATTCTCTTCCACTTCCAACAAATGAAGTCAATACCCAAATTGGACCATAGAACAAAAAAAAAATGGACCATATTGCCAAACCCATTATGCATCGAAAACTCGGAGTTGACAAGGTCTGACTCTAAAGCTCCATCTATAATTGGGGCTCCAAATCTCACTATCTACATTGTACTTCACCCCTCTCACAACTGTGTGCTCACTGTTCTACAAGCCTGAAGCACTCCTCCATCTCAAAATCTGCCATGTGATGAGATCATCGTGTCTTCGGCCTTGGTTGTCTGCAAAAAGAAAAACTCACCTTCGACCTCATCCCATCCATGACCATTGAGAGATAAAACATTGTTTTCGTCTCAAATGTCTATGGTTCATTCCACTCCTAGAGTGAGGCCCACGAAAGTCGCAACAAATCAAAGAATGGAGAAATCTCCACATAAACACTTTGTACATACAAACACACAACTCTACTCTCCACATGTTTATGGGCTCTCCCCTGAGGAGTCACACCCAGTCTGGCTCTGATACCATATTAAAATGGGAGAGTAGAGATTATTATACACAAGGATGCATTGAATGCTCAATTGAATAAATATAATGATACATATAAATACAACAGGATCTGTATTAAGATAAACAAACTATCTTGATCCCACAATCAACTAATTGAGACAATATCTCAACCACACACTAAAATAGAAGTAAACTTAATTCAATCAACCTTCTCAAATCCAACTAACAAACATAACAAACAATATCCTAAATAATAAAATAAAATAAACATTATCTCTAACACCTCTCTCATTTTAAGAGGATGTATTTATAAAATAAAGGATATTAGAGAAAAAATGCATATTCATTATTAGAGGTGTCACTCATCTTCTCAAGGTAACGCTCACCTATTATACATTTATAAAAACGAATCAAAAAATGGGTTTAAGGAATGTCTCATATCCTGAAACATTTTCTACTTGTGTAATCTCCATTTATAATATTATAAACGCCCTCTCAATCCTAAGTCCATCAATTCCACAATTTTATATTGTATTTCATCATACTTACATTTTTTACAACTTAATAGACTTAACCTCTTCAATTATCAAACAAAATACTACACCCAATGGAGCCTTAAGCCCCCCAATAGCATTTAATTATAAGTTGCATATACACATATTTAAACTATGACAATATTCCATTATTAGGCCCACATTATAATCGTGTATCAACATGAAGTTATTGCATTTAAAAACTTACAAAGTTTGTTTGTGTTAATTACTAGCACAACCACAATTTCGTGGTTGATTAACGCCGAAAGGCATATTAAAACGAAACGCGGTCAGCACAGAAATGAAACTAAACGCCCCCAACACAGAAATGAAACGAAATGCAGCCAGCACAGAAACATGGCTACCACTCTGTGCAAATATCTTAATATTTTTTAATCAGGTAGACGTGGCAATAAGTTAGTGAACACGGTAATTTTTAAACACGATTAGGTAAATGTAAAAAAGTAAACATATAAACGGATGTCTTTATAACAGCTCGGAAGTTAATGGATGAAATCAGAGCCATTCATTTATTGTGACGACTAAAAATATTCTAAGCATATTTAATCTTGTCCATAGAAAACGTATTAAGAACTAAAAACCTATTAAATATGCCCATTGTCAATAAATATACATCTTTTGGTGTAACTAATCATGTACAATTAAATTGAAATCAAGTAAAATGATAATGAAATTGGCTTCATTATGATATTCTTAATCTTGACATGTGACATGTGCCAACTATATACCAAGCTAATGTACCAAGGAAAAGCAATGTTGAGGGCATGCCATAGCAATGTCAATGATGCACTAGAGCATTGCCACACAACATATTGTGTCAATAACACAATTGATTTATGGCACGTGGCCAACCATAACAATGCGTGTAAATCACACATCTATCTTTAAAATTTTCCTTTAAAAGTTGTCCTAGTTACTCGCTTCTTTATGAAGTCCAAATTTTCTTAGTCACTGATACTACATCAATTAATAAATTAAATGACATCTCTACACTTTCAAGACAATCTGCACAACTAAAAAAAGTGTAATAGTTGGTTGAACTTTTGCCAAACTAAACTATCATCCTTAAGAATTTTGTCCTCTTTTGTAGTGCATTTATAAATTTGCATCACATAAAATCATAAAATACTTTATGTTTTTTCATCTTCTTTAGATTTATGTCAATGCCATATATTTGAGATTAAGGATAAATTTTGATATTTTCAATGAATGATTAACTATAAATTTTCATATTTTCGTTATTATACTCGTAGGCTAATTTGATTACAAGTTTGTTACAGAAGTTGGACATTTGGACAAATAGTACTTTTTGAAGTTGTCATATTTGATCACTCGTCCACATTTATAAATGTTTATTCCCCTCATCCATTTTAAGGTTGAAGTTGTCATATTTCATTTATAAATATAAATATGTATTACCCTTATCCATTCTAGGTTAATCGATGAGTCTAAGAGATACAGTGAAAAGACTTTGAAAAGCATTGTGGCATTTGTATACTCAAATTTATTGTATATTGCATCTTTTCAGTTAAATTATCATTTTCAAATCATTCTTATATAGGTGTCTATTTTTTTGATTGATATATTTACAAAGAAATTATTTTTCTATGTGATATAGTATATTTTATTGATAGCATTGATAAATAGAGAATTTTAATGTTGATAAATCAATACTATCTAAATAAAAAATAAGGATAAGGTGTTTATGTTATATTGTTAATTCAAAGAGGTGACACACGTTTTACTAAAGAACAAGAGAATAGTGGAGATGGGAAGCGTTATCGGGAATATATATATATATATATATATATATATATTCTTATAAACATAATAGTCTATAATATATACTATTATGCATAATTTTTATAATTATTGATTTAAAAAAAAAATGAGCAATCAAAATAATGCTTAAGTGGTATTCCATTATTGATACCTAGACATGAGAAAAATGTATTTTAGCTTTAGAAAACTTAAATGTAACTATTTTTAATTTGCAATAAGGTCCATGAAGGGTCTATGAGATGAATGCTTATCTCTGTAATAACTTGTCTTCCTCGTATTTGTTTTATGACAATTATGCTAGAAGACATTCTCTTCTCAATAAGTTTTGCATATTTGTATAGATATGTTGAAAACCACTATAAAACACTATGAGATATACATGCATGCATTATGTAAAGATATTAGATTCATATTTCAAATTAAGAGGGTGATTGAATAGGAATTTATTCAAACATTTAGTATCGAATCTGAGTCATTACTATCTAATTGTTTTCACTATGTTTGATGTTAAAATGGTGGATGAATTTGACTTTGAATAAATTCTAGACAACCATGTACAATATGTAAAAGTTAACATGACCCCAAAAATTAGATGAATCAAAAAATAACCGCAAGGATCGAATCTTTGAGATGTTGCATTTCTTGGTTTGTTGATATAGAGGATTTTCTCACTAAACACAAATCAAAACCATGTTGAAGTTTTTACTTATACAACTAGCAATTACGATTCTTCTTTCATTATTATAAACATTTAGCACATTAGCTGCATAAATAAGATCACTGAAAGAGAGGCAATAACAAAAACAATAGAGACACACATATTATCCTAGGAAACCCTCATGAGGGAGAAAACCCAACAAAACTTCCTCAATATAGATAGACCAAAGACTGAATAGAAGATCCTCCTCTATCGCTTCACTAGGATGAGTAGAGCACCACTTACACAAGAAATACCAAGAGATAGACCAAAACTCTCCTTGACGTCACCCCCAGTTGCAATAGTTTCTCGTCCAAGACTTGCCCACTATAGAGCTGGATGTTGTGTGTATACAAATGACGTGTTGGCCTCTCTTATAAATAGTGTTCTGGCTAGCCTATAATTATGTCTGGGTCGACCTATCACTTTACCCTATTAATTTACATTTAAGTGTCAAGGCACAAAAGGGTTGAATTTTCCAAAGGCATAATAGGGCCTAATTAATAAATATAATAATATTATTCAACTCTCTCTCATGTAGAATATTCTTCGAAGTTACAATATTTCAACACTCCCCCTTAACAAGAAGGGTATTCTACTAACAACATTAATAAAAAATGACTGGGATCAATACATCATCAAGGGGAAGTGACATCATGATCACATTGGGAACATTGTCGGTCATATCTATAGGTCATTGAAATTTTTTCTCATCATCAACATCAATAGAAAATGAACATCATCATCATTTGCAGCATGGAGCTGGAGTAACATCATCATTATCAACAATATGAAGTTGGAACATCAACATCAATAGCATGAAGCTAGAACAACATCATCAACAACACGAAGCCGAAAAAACAACATCAACAGTACGAAGTTGGATCAACAAAATAAAAAACACAAAGTTGGAACAACATCATCAACAACACGAAGCTAGAACAACAACATCAACAGCACGAACCTGGAACAACATCATCAACAACACGAAGTTGGAACAACAACATCAACATGTGGCAACATAATGAGGCACGTGCATCAACAACAATTTTTTGGTACTCTAACAGACCGTCCTTACTGGACCTTCATGATATACACAGGAATCATAAGATTCCCTAGGATATAAAATCCTAACAAGCTACCACGTGGTACTCTAACAGGCTATCCTTACCAGAACTTCGGGATCTTCCCAAGAATCATAATATTCCCTAGGATATAAAATCTTAACTGAGCTACCACTACTGACCATAGTTGGCATATACATGCACAGGAACTCTGACAGGCCGTCCTTACCGAACCTTAGGGATCTTCCCAGGGATGATTAATCCCTTAGTATATAAAATCCTATCTGAGCTACTCGTTGTTGGTTAGGATACAATAGTATAATCAACATCACTCCCCCTTTCAAGGGAGGTCCTTTCGAACTACACCAAGCTTGTCTTGGAAGTACTCAAACTTCACATGAGACAGAGACTTAGTCAACACATATGTAACCTACTCATTTGTGCCAACATATTGGAGCTTTACAACTCCCCTATACACCATATCATGAATGTAGTGGTACCAGATCTCTATGTACTTCGACTTATTATAGAACATTGGGTTCTCTGTCATCTTTATACAGCTATGGTTATCACATAGAATCACAATGGCTTCCATCTCTAGATTGAACATACATGTAAAAAAAAATTGAATCCATATGGCTTCACAACTAGCAGAACATGTTGCAATGTACTCCACTTCTGTCATGTTGAGAGAAATACTGGATTTCTTCCTTTTTTTCCATGAAGTAATGGTTGACCCAAAACTGAAACAACATCCCGAAGTGCTCTTTCTGTCTAAAGTACTTCCAGCCGAATATGAATCATTATAACCATACAGTCTGAAGTCATGATCTATAGTATAATAGAGACCATAATCCAACATACCCTTAAGGTATCTCATCACATGCTTTGCAGCTACAAGGTGAACATGTACGGGCTCCACCAGATACTGACTCAAGGTGTTCGCAACAAAGCATATATCTGACCTGGTATTAATCAAATACATCAACGGTCAAATAATATGTCTGTATAGAGTAGCATCAACCAACTCTAACGAAGTATCATCTAATAACTTCAGATTCATCTCCATAGGAGTGGACATGGTTCTACAGTCCATCATGTCGAATCTCTTCAAAATTTCCACAACATACTTTCCATGATTAAGGAAAATCTATTTTGGGCTCTACCATAGTTGAAAACCTAAGAAATAGTGCATATGGCCTAGGTCCTTCATTTTAAATTCAACGACAATATTCTTCTTACAATATGTAATGAGATTTTCTTCATCTATCAAGAATAAGTCATCCACATATAACAACAATATTACTGGTCCATCATCCAAAATATTGAAGTAAAGATTGGGATCAACTTTACTCTTGGTAAAGCCCAAGCTCATTAGAAAACTATCAACCATACCAAGCTCTTGGAGCTTGCTTCAACTTGCAGACATGAGTCTTCATGTCTTCGAAACCAAATTTTCACATCACATTGTACCAACCTGGTACACTTGATTAATCTCTTCAGAGTTTCCACAACATACTTTCCATGATTAAGGAAAATCTCTTTTGGGCTCTACCATACTTCAAGACCTAAGAAATAGTGCATATGGCCTAGGTCCTTCATTTTAAATTCAACGACAAGCTTCTTCTTACAATATGTAATGAGATTTTCTTCATCTATCAAGAATAAAGCATCCACATATAGCAACAATATTACTAGTCCATCATCCAAAATCTTGAAGTAAATATTGGGATCAACTTTGCTCTTGGTAAAGCCCAAGTTCATTAGAAAACTATCAACCATACCAAGCTCTTGGAGCTTGCCTCAAATTGCAGACATGAGTCTTCTTGTCTTCGAAACCAAATTTTCACATCACATTATATCAACCTGGTACACTTGCTTAACTACAACTCAATCTGCATAATCATGTGTTGGTTCTATGTGCTTTCTGCAAAGCATTTTTTGTCTCACTACATGAGAGTATGTCCTCTATTTTTTCTGCAATTGTTCCTTCTAGAATCGAGACTCTACTCCTGCAACTGTTATTTATGAAGTTGAGAATGATTTCTCTATTCTCATTGTAGTTGTTGCATTCTAAGATTATCTCCTCTACTATATCATGGAACAACTTCCTCCTAAATTGAGAGTGGCTCAATAACTGATACTAAAAGTAGCTCTTCTTCTTTCATGGAGTTAATTCTATCTACTATAGTCATGTCTCAATGTCCCAACTCATGTACTGCACCAGCTGGCACTGTAGATAACTCAATCTCAAATACAAGGGTTGCTCCCTCTGAATCTCATAGTGTATCGTAATCATGGTTGTTGTGGTTGTCTTCACAAACACTGGAACTATTTCTTCAATTACTGGAGAAAGTGTCTCGTCATAGTCTTCTCCCTCTTTCTAGGAGAATCCTATGGACACAAATCATTCTTTGTACATCTATATAATGTTATATGCAACATGCTTGATTTGTTAAATCAATCTTGGAAGTTACCATTGACTTCCCTTATGGTCTTAAGGAAAAATCCATATCCCAGTCATTCTGACTGGCTTCCTCCTCTATTATTGAAACACGGGAATCTTCTAAGGAGATTTCATGTCTCCTAGAGATATTTGAAGCTATGACCTAGTATTCTCAACTCATGGCATCTGTCTGCTAGTCCTGGAAGATGTCTCATTTTACCATCTGATCCTTTCTGAGATCGGGCTTACTTTGATTCTTGATTTCTTCTGAGTCTACAAAAAAATTCATAGTCTTTGCAGGATATACTTGGTGTTTGAATACCAAGTCTTAATATGAAAAGATGAGTTAGACTTCAAACAAATTATGCTTCTTGTCAAGGTGGATTCATTATCCATTGACCAATTCTACTGTGAGTTATATCCTAATGTTCGATCATCTTTGGAGCCTTCTTCTCCTTACAATCAATCTCCATATGAGATACTCTATATCTCAAAAGTAGCTTCTTCTTCATCTTCTTTGGTACATGGATGTATACAATCATGTATACAACTTGGATAGTCTGCTCCATGTTGTAAATTCTAACCTTGTACAATATCTACTACAAACAGATATTCAGTAAAAGAACAGAAAAGATACAATGGCAAATACAAACATTACACAAAGATTTTTCCCCTGGAAACCAAAACCGGGAAAACCAACATATTCTATATTCATTCATATGTGTTACATTGTTTACAATACAATATACATATAGGAGCCAGCAGAATCCAAAACCCTAACCCAATGACCTGGATTAGTCCACAACCCTAATTCCTTAACCGGAAGTAGAAAGCCATCGGCAAAAACCATGTGCTGAAAAACCACCTAAATATGTGACACGTTTCCTGAGGAATAAATTTTTTTCTCTAGGGAAAAGAATATAACACACACCCAACACATGTCTCATATAATATGTTGCCTCCTGCAACCGTCACTATAGCTTCCTCAGGGTTATCACCTATGACCTTCCCGAAATAAGAACAACAAGGGAGAAACAACAAACAAGAATAATACTCTTTATAATAGTAATAAAACAATAGAAAGAACAATCATCACAGTAGCTCCTTTATAGCTATCACTTGTGACCTGCCTGAAACAAGGGTAAAAATCAAAAGATACGATAATAAGGAATGAGAGAAACACTCTTCTAGTGTTGTAATCAATCATTCCTCCATGGTAACTTGTAAACAAAACAAGAAGTTTCTCCTAAAGGACGTGTTAGTTATATCTAGTAAATGATTATAGAAAGCATTGATCTTAATAGTGTTCACATGCTACCAAGTATTCAATAATAAAAAATTTCAAAGATTTCTATCACAACTATAGTGTTTAGCAGTTATCAAACTTGATATGTGTAAATTTGAATCTTATCAATTTAATCAATCAAACCTGGAACCTGGAGTCTTGTCCTCAAGAATGAATGTGTTGATTTTTTTCCGAGTCTCCTTCACTCAAGATGACAAGTAATTTCTTCAACCTGTCCTCTGTACTAAGACAATATGTTATCTTGACAGAAATCTAAGTTAGGGAATAAAATCTATAATCTCAACTTTAATCAATCTAATACTTTGACTTAATTTTGACCAATGGTTAGTATGATAACTTCAACAGATCAAAATGAAACCTGGATATTCATAAGATTACAATAATGCCATAACAAGTAGAGGCATATCAAAGTAATAAAACCCGGGGTTCATGGTTCCTCTTAATGTGTTGGATCTAAGATCCCTCTCGATCTACAATTTTTGTTTAGAAAAAAGATCATTTCTCTTGCAAATACCCTTTAAAATAATGATACAGTTTAAACATATGTAAGTACATACCTCTAATAGTATCGACAGGTAGTGGCACCATCCAGCATCAGTGGAAAGCAATAATGAACATTTAAAAATTCAAAGGTGCTTCAACTTGTAACTTAAATTTAGTTGGAGATTTGCTAGGGTAAGGTGCACAAGGACAATAAAAATCAGTCCCAACACTTCACAAAAACTTTCACTGCAACTGGTGTTGCAACTAGCATGAAGGAACTGGTATGAAGGAAATGGAACTACAACTGCAATTGATACTACAATTGCAACTGATATTGATACTGCAACAGATACTACAACTGATACTGCAACTGCAACTTAGGGTTTTATGAGGACACCCTATTTTCTCAAACTTCAAATTTTAGAATTATGATCCAAGGACTAGATGGGCCCTCCTAGGGCGAGTTCCTAGGTGTGGTTACTTCCCCCAATGTCCTCCTTAAACAGGGAAAACATCACAATTAGGGTTTATGCAGAAACCCTAATTTTGCAGCAGCTGCAACACTAAAAACTGGATTTTGGAGAGGGTGTGTTGAGGCTAGTCACTTCTTATAAATTGTGAGTTGGTCTCTTTCATGCCTTCTCTGATACCATGTTGAATTTTTTACTTATACAGCTAGAATTTACAATTCCTCTTTCATTATTATAAACATTTAGCACATTAGCTGCATAAATAAGATCATTGAAAGAGAGGCAATCACAGAAACAATAGAGACACATAGATTATCCCAGGAAACCCTCATGGGGGAGAAAACCCAACAAAATTTCCTCAATATAGATAGACCAAAGACCGAACAGAGGATCCTCCTCTACTCCTTCATTAGGAAGAGTAGCACACCACTTAACCAAGAAATACCAAGAGATAGACCAAAACCCTCCTTGACGTCACCCCTAGTTGCAACAGTTTCTCCTCCAAGACGTGTGCACTGTAGAGTTGGATGTTGTGTTTATACAAATGAGGCGTTGGCCTCTCTTATAAATAGTGGTCTAGCCAACCTATAATTAGGTCTGGGTCGACTTGTCACTTTACCCTCTTAATGTACATTTAACTGTCAAGGCACAAAAGGGCCTACTTTTCCAAAGGCACAATATGGCCTAATTAATAAATATAATAATATTATTCAACTCTCTCTCAGGTAGAATATTCTTCGAAATTACAATATTTCAACAAACCTATCCTACAAAAAGTTATGTTTTGAGTTACAACTTGTATAGAGTTGGATTTAGATTTAGTATAATAAAAAAATGAATGATTATTGTTAAATTGGGTTCAATTTTACAATGAATGATTATTTCATGACCTACTTGACCATATCTTCCCACCATACATCAATTAATTATTAACTTATCACAAACTCATTTTTATTCACACTAAATATCACGATTGAATCCATGTACAAATGAATACTAAACACATAGAGGATATTAATTATTTATAAACCATCCCAATAAAATAACCACCTTGAATCCCTTCAGCATTCCCCTTCCCTTGCTTTGAGATACGATATTTTATAATAATAATAATAGGAAAAAATGATTTGTCAAGGGCACGAGACCCTATCAACCTCCTCTCAAAACATGTCAGTGCAAAAAAAGTTGCCACTTGTTTTTCAGAATTCCACTTGTATTACTCCCTTGTTTTGCTATATTCATATGCTATCTAATGTAATATAATTAGATTAGACGTCCTTCTTTCATCACCAGTTCAATATGCTCTTAAATATTTATTTCTTGGGCATTTTGAAAAAAATTGTGTGCTAGGACATGCAACACAAAAGATATTGGTCATTTGAGGTTTGATCTCTTGCAACTTTATCATCTCTTTGTTTGTGTTGGGTTAAACTTGAATATGTGAAAGAGTCAATGTGTTAAATCCATTTTAATTGAATAGTGGTGGTTTTCAGGCCCATGGTATTGTGTAACCCATGTAACTCTCTATTATAATTATCAAAAGGCATTGTGTAATTCTCTATTATAATTATAATAACTTCATTTGTAATTTATCAAGTTACATTGATAGAAAAACATATTTTTACATTTTTTTTGAAAATATTTAATAGGCCTATGTACGCTCTTATTCTTGTCCAAATAGCTCTCACTTGATATTGGGTCTCAAATGCGAGGGATGCACCTTATTGATCAATATCTTATCATGTTCATTCATAAAGGTTTTTTAAATGTTTTGAAAAATAGAGTCTGTATAATGTAGGTATTGGGAGGTGTGATGCAAGTACAAGGGGGGATTTATAGGTATTCGAGGGTATAAAAAGGGTATATGGTAAAAATAGGAGACATATAGTTTTAAAAAAAGTTTTTTTTTATTATTGGAAATATGTATTGGGAGGAGAGTTAAACAAAAGGATTTTGCTAGGTATTTACCAATATATAATGAAAAAAGAGGTATTCTTTAATATCCCATGAATGCATGTGCTATGTCATGGTTCATTAAGTCGAGACCCTATGATCTTATATAATTCATTCAATATAAACTATTTCAAAATTGCAACATACATCAAGACAAATCATGAATCTCATACTCTCCCTTTCTCTTCCATTACTCCATATCCTTGATCAAAGAATGGATTACAAGATGAAAAAAGTATACACGTCCATTCCAAAAAATAGGTTCCTTTCTATGTAGTAGAAGCATAACTACACCACCCATGGATTCTCCATGCAAAAATATGGGATTTTCTTCATACTCCTTATGACTTGCATAAAGCTAAAATATATGTTTTTTTCAAATATTAAGGATTCCATCAATGAATTGGGACTTAAATGTAGTTACTCAAATAGATAGTCTTGAATAAATTGTTACAGTGATTGACAATATTGTTGGATTTCTTACAATAATACCTCACACCTTTTGATTTACCGTGGCCCTGGTAATGATTCCAATCACACCATATCCATCATGGGAAAGGCTTATTCCACATTCTAGCATAAGAACGTATAAAATACAATCACTAAGGTAGTCATCCAATTTGGTACTCACATGTAGAAAGTTTGTATGTGATGGAGGTAATATATAGTGTTTATATAACATAGGACATGACGTAGAAATAATTTGATGGAGGCATTGATCATGAGAAATGGTTGGTGAGTTGGGAGCCTTAAAGGTTGTGTCATGGATAACACGCTCACCATTTATTGGTGTTTGGACTTGGAGGAGAGACATAACACTCATGGAAATGGGTGTCAAGTATTTATATCAAATCCCACTAGATTGGAAGGAAATACTCACGTGTTTAAGTAGAAAGATGTGCATGGTTTTTTAGTAGCATGTTGGAATAGGTGTGTCATACACCTTGCAAAGATATAGCAAGAATATATGCATAACAGTGACAAAGAATAATGCAAAGACATGGTAGGATACTGCAGAGTTGTAGAAAGAATAATGTCGTGTTGTAGTAGGAATATATGAAGAGAAGTGGCAAAGAATAATGCAGAGCTATAGCAAGAATATTACAAAGTTGTAGAAAGAATAATGTATAGTTATAGTAGGAATACTTATAGAGAAGAGGAAGAGAGAAGTGGGAGGGAATAACCTATTGGTTGTTTCTAGTATGTAAACATGGTAAACCATAAATGGTTTATGGTTTTACTATGCCTATTTATTGAGTGCTAGGGACAAATTTTCTCCAGAATTATGTTACTATTGAACACTCTTGTTGGGAGCATAGAGTCTGTATTGTAACCATTTAGTTGTTGAACAATACATTGAGTATGCTTTAAAGTGTGGAGTTTCCATCCCAGAAGGGTTTTTCCCAAGATATCATGTTTTTAATGGTTTGTTGTTCATTTCATGTGTTTGCAACTATTATAGTTTTTTTTGCACATTCTTCTCTCATAGATTAGTTTAGGAAGAATATTTTGGCACATATTATTCCTTTCACAACATTAATAAGGAGATTGTGTAGTGTCATTAAAAATGACAGCTCACCCATATTCAATAAGCATGTTATTTCCTATTATAAACTCTTAGAATTAAAAATAAAAAATACTTTATACCAATTGTTTCATACATTTATCTCTATTATATAAAAGAACTTTATACCTTTCCCAAAATGAAAACATTATCATTTGTGAGTACATGAATCACTTTATCCAAGAGACATGCGATATGATGTCAATGCACACACAAATTTCAAGCTTAGTTAATTTTACAACATTACTACATAGGGAGATGGAAGCACCACATATGTAAGAATGCATGTAATAATGTAATGGTATCTAAATCTCATATCCTCCTAATGTGGCATTAACCATATGATCCATTTCCAATTACCATCAATTTGCATATATTTTATGGGATAAATGTTCCTTATTTGGCCTTCAAGTAGTTTACATTATATCTTCCATGGTAAATTTTAATGATGGCTCTTTTTTCTTCTCAATCACATGGCTCACTCATTCTAATTCTAGTCATAATAAATCCATTTCATGGGTTTTATTTAGCCAATGTTTTTTACCAAAGCATTATAGTTCTATCTTAGCGTTTTTAATGGATTCTTTTCCATTTGCATCCACATTTTTTCCAAAAATAGATTATTTACAGGTTTGTTCCTATTTTGCAACTTTCATGGCTCCCCAAATTTTTCCATTTGCATCCACATTTTTTCCAAGAATAGATTATTTACAGGTTTGTTCCTATTTTGCAACTTTCTTGGCTCCCCAAATTTTCTAAAGATCACGTTACCTCCTCGTACTTTTATTTTGTTATAAGTTTTCTAGTTATCAAATTTTATATTTAATAAAGATTTCAAGCAATACTTAAAGGTTGCCTTTCTTTACTAAAACTATGGCAATCTTGATTTTATTACAAAGATGTAAGAAAAAAAATATGCATGGTAATATATTCTGGTTTTGCATTTGATAAGAGGGTGTTGAATAGTCCACAAATGAGAGTTAAAACATAATAACATTGTTGCACAATTTGGACATAATCAACATTCATTAAGATGTCAAAATAATTAATTTGGAAAAAACTTAGTAAAATAATAAAATAATTCAACAAAAAATTATCAAGTAATAAAAAAAAAATATTTTCAAATGACTTTTCTATTGATTTTGATTAATCTTTTTTTTTCACAAAAAATTTCACTTTATATTCATATAGAGATATAAATTGTTCAATACATATAGTGCCTCACCAACAGCTACAATAAAATATCAAGAAATATATCCACTATTTTCCATTGTCCATCAAAATTGTCATCTTTGCCAAACTATCTAGAACCCATATTACCATCAAAATTGTCATCTTTACCAAACTATCTAGAACCCATATTACCGATCTGTGATGTCAGTAGAGTCTATTACAAAACTAACCAAAAAGAATAAAATATGATCATTGGTGACGACTGAAAACTAGAAAATATCTATAAAAAAAAAATATGTGGGCCTTCAAGATCTTCCACACAATGGAAAAATTGAATTTTCCTAGACAGCTTATCAAGGGATATTTTAGAAAGTCTATCTACCTCAATGTTGTCTTCACGAAAAACATGCCGGAAAGTGATAGCCTGAAAAAGAGATTTTAGCTCAACAACCCTGTTCTTCCAGCACTCCAATGTTAAGAAAGTCACCCTTAAAATTCTTTGTAATTTTAATTAACCTGCACAGTATTTTTATAAAATAGTAAGTTTTTTTTACCCTTCCTTGATTCCCTTGAATGAAAAATTCTTATTATTAATGATTAATAAAATCACCAAAACCAACTCATGTTTGAAACAAGTGGAATTCATGGGGTGTTATAATAACTTCAATGGCATTCATGAGCTTCTATTTACCTTAAAAAGAATCCCTTGATCATCCAAACCTTCTCTATTTACCAAATAAACTATTATATGAGCGTGACTTCATGGCATTAATTAAAGCAATATAATACCAAGAGGCTTATTTCTCTTGATTGGTCAAACAATTGATTCTTTAGACCTATTATATTACTTGCTTTCTTATCTTCAATCAGATTATGATGTCATATCTTCGGGCTTAGTGGATTGCACAAAAATATCACAACATAAGATTTGTGTCCCTTTGTATCATTTCATAATGATTGTTTTCAGATAAAATATGCGGGGCAAACAAACACGGTGAGGCTACGCTCACTTCTTGATATTAAACGAAGACGGATTACATCCTTATATAGGAAAAGACTCTCCCGAGTCAGCTACATGCAAACCAAAAGACAACCAGAGAACTGACTCTTAACTAAGCTAACTGGCGCTTACAACACGCGCTTATTACTGAAGCTAATCAACTAGTTAACATCTCC
>ML779080.1:279424-290316 GCA_009831015.1 Picea engelmannii | reverse complement strand
AGAATCCCATCCAAATATCCAAATACATTCATAGATCACAATTCCATGTCCTCAATAATGAATACATGATCTCTATATATACCTATTCACACCTACACATGAGGTCCCTTTACAAATTACTATTAGACCAACCCTATTACATATATATTTACACATTACATGTACATTTGGCCCCATATATGCCCTCCTTGGGGTCATATCATATCCATTGAACCCTATATATGCCCCCCTTGGGGTCATATCATATACATTGAACCCTATATATGCCCCCCTTGGGGTCATATCATATACATTGAACTCTATATATGCCCCCCTTGGGTCATAACATAGTACCCTCCTTCAAAAATATTTGTCCTCATTTTTTTGCAATTAAATGCTTCACATGTGATGAAACCAAGTAATATAATTTTCTTATGTTCCTTCTTTCTTCTTTCCATTAATGATGATCCATCGATACAAAACCAATTATTTTTTATCGTAATCCTTAGTGGCCATTTGTTACATAATTTTGTTTTCCTTGATTCCATGTATTGTTGTTGAAGCTTCTTCAATTTGTAGTAGATGTTGGTCTATGATAATATCTTGTTGAATAATGGTTTTTTGATTCCTTGTTCCAATAATATTGAAAAGTATTCCATCTTCTTCCTTGTTAATGGTGATATCCACCTTCTTTTCTTCTTTGAAATCTTTCCTAATAATGCAGGTGTCGATATGGTTTCACATTTGATGGTTTTTCTTCACTCTGCACACCCATTTCATCTATCTTCTTTTCATAGACAATGACATCCTCTATCGTATTTGCATGGCATTTGATTACTCTAGACTTGGAGATGATACCATCATATTTGGCATGTACACCCTCTATATGAAGTTCAACTTCTTCAAGTCTCTTCTGGTGATCTTCTTGAATCTTGTCTTCTTTCTCCTTTTGAAGCTACAATGTCACCCCATTTATCAAATTTTTATTTCTTTCTTCAATTCTATATTTCATTTCTAATTTTACCTCATCAATATTTTGGGATTCCTCAACCTTCTTGCAATTTTTCCCTTCAAGTATTTTGGTAGATTCTTCATCTAATATCCTTTCTTTTTCTTGATTTTGACAATTTTTATTTTCTTCTTTCAATATCTTAACCTCATCCATTATTGTTTTATTATGGTTTCATAATCTACATATCCCTTCATCTTTCTTCATTAATTCATCCCTTGCCTTGTCCTTTCCCACTTCCCTTTACTACTCATTCCATGTTTTAATTTTTAAACTTCTTTAACAAGTGCTTCATTAAGGTCTTGTATCTTAGATATCTCATCACCCTTCTTATTTATATATTCTTTTTCTTATTTTAACTCCTCTTGAATTTTATACATCTCCTCCTTTTTTGTATTCTTGATCCATTTATTTGAAAATAGTTTTTCAAAATTTTCCCATGTGGGGGAGAATCTGGTACCTTCATAAAGGGTATCCCACCACTTGAAAACTTCACCATCAAACTCAAGTATTTCCCAAAAAAGAGTCTTACAATATTCTTTTATCATCATCAACCACTGCCCAAGATTGATTTCATACTTATCTTCATCTTCTGTAAATCTAGGTATTGTCATTGATGCTTAATTGAGGTCTAACCCCAATACTCAATTTACAACCTCAATATATTAAGAATAATGATCTAAAATAGTTATAATACTTGTTCCAATATAATATTCTATGTTTTCTCTTTACAATGGATTTTCAATTAGCTCAATCAGACATTCCAATCAAAAGTTATGATAGTTTTAAGTGAATATACCTTTGAAACCCTAATTTGGAGTTTGTCCTTCTAATCAGCGTTACTTCTAATGTATTTATGAAATTTTGGGCCCTATGAGTTTGAAATTTTGTCATGTAGTACTCTGATATGTATTCTTTACAATTCCATGGTTTTGACCAAAATTTGATGTTCCAAGTGAAAGTTATGGTAACTTTCCCAAACCTTATTGATTTTTGGCATTTTCTAGAGGGTGAACTTGTACAGAATGGATCGTGTCCAATGTTTAATAACACATTTTGAAATTTATACCAGACATACTATGGATATTCCTCTATAAATTTCAATTGGTTTCACTAAATTTGTATCCTCACTAAAGAACATACGACTATTTTACCTAGAACACTTGTTTAAGACTAGTTATAGGACTAGTGAAAAACCCTATCTTCCACATGGTATATCTACGAAATTATAATGACCCGGGCGATGAAATTTGTACCATATATACCTTTCTACTTATTATAAATAACCTCTAAGTTAAGTTGTCTTAATCTTCCCAGAAAAAAAATTATCGCGAAAATCCCAAGATGACTTGTTTAAAACTGAATTCAAGATGAGTCAAAACCCCTATCTTCCATAGGATATATCTATGAAAGTATAATGAAACATAAGCTGAAATTTATATAAAATATACCTAGATCTGTCTTCTAAATAACCTCCAAGTTTTTCTATCTGAATCATCCCAGGAAAAAAATTATAGTGAAAATTTTGAGATGACTTTCTTGGAGAAGAAAAACCCTAGGATCAATGTTATGAACCAAATGCTTAAAAATTAATAAAGAAACAAAAGTACACACCATGTACAACAATGTGAGAATGGAGCATGACTCTAATATATATAAAAAAATATGAGTTACACAACAACTCCTTAAATAATAGGAGAACCTCCTCCAAATATCCAAATACATTCATACATCACAATTACATGTCCTCAATAATGAATACATGATATCCATATATACCTATTCACACCTACACATGAGGCCCCTTTATTATTAGGCCAACCCTATTACATAAATATTTGCACATTATTTCCATATTTGTCCCTATATATGCCCCCCCTTGGGGTCATATCATATACATTTAACCCTATATATGCCCCCCTTGGGTCATAACAATAGGTGTGTTGTTGGTTTCCCTAGAGGGAAAAGAGTTTCCTCATGGTTTCAAGATGGAATTTAAATGTACCAATAATATGGTGGAATATGAAGCACTAATCTTAGGACTAGAAAATGAAATAAAAATGATCATCAAGCTTCTCAAAATCTATTTGAATTCTAAGATAATAATAAATCAAGTGAAGAAGGTATGTTAGGATAGACACCTAAGGTTGAGTTAATACAAGCATTTAATATGGGATCTATTTGATAATTTATTTGATTTCATTAATATCTCTATTATATCTAGAGAAATGAACCATAGATCTGATAACCTAGCCAAATCTTCTGTAGAGTCTATGCCTCATAACCTTGACCATTTAGCTTACTCTATTAACACTATACACAAGGCTACTATCCTTGATCATTTTAAGGAGTGGAAAGTGTTTGAACTTGATGAACAAATCAATCAACAGATTCATCTCCATGGTAGATTAATACACAAATATGCATATTAATTTAGATGGGAAGAGGAAGAAGTTGAATTAAACATAGATCAACACTCTAATTATGCTACCCCTAACAGAATTGGTAGTAAAAAGATCATTCATCTGGAAAAAAACTTTATTGTTAAGGTTTGGTTCCTTTAGAGATTTTTTTGGCCTAAATGATGTACCTATAAAGCTTCCCATAAATCCAAAACCATATGAAGTGGATGACTGTAATCTAGGCATTAAAGAGGACCCTCAATTTGTCGATCTATCCAATACCTTGTTCCTTACACAAAGGGAGGCGTATGGCATCATGTTCAAGGAATTTAGGGATGTTTTTGCTTACATATTTGAGGATTTTAAGACCTATGATCCATCCATTTTTCAATAGTAGATTCCTCTCAAACATGATTTCAATCCCTTCGAGCAGAAGTAGAGATAGTTGAGTCCATTTCTTCACCCTCTTGTCCAAAAAGGGATAAAAACTCCTTACGATGCAAAGATAATTGTCCATGTCATGTACTTACATGGGATACTAGCTTGGTTCCTATAAGAGGGAAATGGGGAAATAAGGATTTGTGTTGACTTTGGAAACTTGAAAAACAAAATCCCTCAAGGATAACTATGCTTCCTCAAGGCATATCAAGAATTTCATTACTTGAGAAAATGAATCTTGAAGAAATAACTACCATCTATTATATTATGTTAGTTTTTCCATTCCTTTCCCATTTTTCCTTCCTATTATCTTTCCAAGTTTTTATCTCCATTGAGCATTTAGAGAAATTCTACAGTCAACATTTTGAATCCATAGCCCAATTTTGACTCCATGGTCCAATGAATAAGGCACCAGTATGTCTCTCCCTGGAGTCTTATTCTTCACACCTCGTAGGGAGGAGACATCTTACAATAGGATCTGATGTTATGCCCTTTGGACACCTAGTAAATTTTTTAGTTTTCAAACCCATATGTAGATTTCCTAGATCGATTCTTAGTTTTCATCACCTAAAAATCCTCCAAGAAAAAATCCCATCAATCCTTCTACCTTCATATTTCCCATATGTAGTGGTTCCCCCATGAATTAATGGTGGAATTCCCATAAAAATACAAGGAAGACCCATCGAAAAGGCCATAGATATAGAACACATGTTTTTAAAGAGGAAGAAAATCTATGGCTAAGACTCATCCCACTAAAGAAAATAAATATCCCATAAGTTTCCATAACGATTAGGTCTATTGGTGGTTCAACGGTCCCTCTATCATGATGAATTGTGCAGATTCTCCTTGCAAAGGTAGATCAATAACAATGGTTCATCTATAGGAGAGTATGCAAAAAGGATTCTGAAAATGGAAAACATCATGAACATTTGGGATTCACCCCATGAAAAATAATCAATGTCTCACATTTCACTACAGTGGTTGGTTTCATGGAGAGTTCAAAAAATTGAAGCTATCATGAACCACTAGGAACCCACCCATAGAAATTGATCAATGGTCTAGATGTCCCATGAGAAGTTCAAGAGTTTGAAAGGGAAAAGCTAAGGGAACGTCTTGTACATGATCTTATAATTTTTCCCACTCATAAAGATCAATGATCTAGAAACAATTGATGGGACTTCCCCTTTAGTATAAAAGATTGCCACACTACTAAGGGAGATCAACATTGGATGTTTCACATGTCTATCCATACCTATGATTAGTATTAAATTGGTGGAATATTCACCCCTACAAAATCCATATATTTGCATCCAATAGGATCCTGCCACATGTCTCCTTCCAAATATTCACCTAAAGAGCCTCGTCACTAGATCTGTATAGCCAATCATAAGCTACCATGTGTCCTAATTAAAAAAATCATAAATGGATTAAGTGGGGATTTTCCCAAGACCATCAATTACTTTGCAAGCAATTTAAGGGGGCACAGGGAAAATGAAAAATGATAAAGTACATCATTTCTTCATTCCATAAATATAATCCACCACATAAACCAGATGACTACTAGAAGCCATGATTATATCACTATATTTCAAGTTTCACCAATAAAGTGATGGAGAGGGGTAGCTACCATAACCCATTTGGCATAAATTCAACATTTGTGGCCATGTTGCAGCTATAGGTTTTATAATCAATTTTGTCATGCTAAACTAGATACCATCGTCTCGAGGCTCATTTGTGGATGATCGATTGTGAGAAACCCTCTTGTAATATTTTTCTTTTGCATTAATAAATTTCCTCAAGTGGCTAGATTGGACGGAGCCATGGATGTTTCCCCACAGGGGTTTTTCCATGTAAAAACATTGGTGTGTTGATCTTTGATATGGTTGTGTGAGTGGTTACTGAAGGTGTTTGTCCTATGTTGGAATACCTATGTTTTCAAACATGGTATCAAAGTTCATTTGAAGACCCGCTGTCATTGTAGATCAAGATCTTGAAGTCGTGTTGCCACATCTCTAATTTCTTCTATTTCCTTCCATTTCTAGGATGAGATGACTATTTCAATGTGTTTGGACCAATCATTTTAGTTATGAACACTTTTCATTTCACTCG
This sequence comes from Picea engelmannii, assembly GCA_009831015.1. Taxonomy (NCBI): domain Eukaryota; kingdom Viridiplantae; phylum Streptophyta; class Pinopsida; order Pinales; family Pinaceae; genus Picea; species Picea engelmannii. The sequence continues at coordinate 284,379 of ML779080.1, read as the reverse complement.
AAAAGGTTTATGTTTTCCCAAAATACGACCATTTCATTCATATCCAAAGGTATAAAGCCTAAATATGCCATTTTAAAAAAATTACAAAGATATTATTTTGGTTTTCTATTTGTATTTCTGGGTTGCTACTCTTTTTTATCTGCATATACTATTTTCTTTGCACTCTATGTGATCTTGGAAAATCATAAACGGAGCAGAAAGTATTTTCTTGTCTACATATGCTCTTTGTCGTGTGCTTTGTTTGATCTCGGTAAATCAGAAACAGAGAGAAAACTTGCATTTCCCGGGTAAGCTAATTGAGATTATAATGTGTTTTGCACTAGCTCACTTGGTTGAAAGTTTCTTTATTAAGTAAGAGGTATTGAGATCAAGTCTCTTTTTTGTAACTTTTTTGAAAAATTCATGCATGTATTGTAAAGTGCATTTCACTTACTTGATAAAAGTGAATCGCTATAAGTATCTTTAATATTCTTTTTAGTTACTTTTTTGTGCATGCACTTTAATTTACAAATTAACTTCATTGTAAAAGTGGGTTAGCTCATAATTAACTTATTTAAATATGAGCTAATAGATAAAGTTAGATAAGAAGGAGCATCACCACATGGATCAACTTCTACTTGTCACGTGGCTCTTTGGTTACCGTATATGCCTTTTTTAAAAGGACATAACTTTCACATCTGAAGTTCATTTCTAGTGTCGTTTTTTCAAACAACCTATTTTTTCAAGAGATTTCCATCCAAACCATTACTTTCAGTCTTTAAATCCATATTCTCCACATATTTTAATATGGCTTCTCTCAATGATTTTTTTCTTACTAGTACCAACTACTTCTCATGGAAATCCCATATGGAGGATGTACTAAGATGTAAATGAGTATACTGGATTACCTTGGGAAAAGAAAAAGAACCCATTTATGATGAAAAGAAATTCAATTGGGATGGCAAGAATGATGAAGCACGTGAAATAATCAGAATGTCCATCTATCCTAATTTAATATTTCACCTTCAAGGAATTAATGCCCTCGATGAAACTTAGAAAAATATTCAAGTTTTGTTTACTAACCACAATATTATTCAATCCTGCCATTTAGAAAATCAGTTAATGAATTTAATTCCAAATCATTTTCCTTGTATTGAAGATTATTTATCTAAGTTCAAAACACTTAAAATTTTATGTCTATTATAGACTGCAACTTAGATCTGAAGGATGACCGATGAATATACATTATTCTTTCTAAGCTTGGTATTGCATATTATGTTTTTGTATCTACTTTTTATGCCACCAGAGAATATCTATGGAGTGCTTATAAACAACCCTCTCTTGATTCTTTTTGTGATGTTATGATTTGAGAGCAATATAAGCTTGTGCAACTTGGATTGATTAGCACTATAGGTACATCCAACAAAACCTTAGTGCCCTAGAAGAAAGATAAATCCAATAATACCAAGAAGCAACAACCTCACCACAAAAACAAGCAAAAAAAGTGTCCCAAACACTCTCTGCTAGCTTATGCTCCTAATGGTGACAAAGGAGAGAAATCCAAAAGTAAGAAGATTGAAAAACATTGCAACCTTTGTGGGAAATATGGTCATGTGGAATCTAAATGTTTTAAAAATATGGAAGCCTTAGAAGTAGTGATGAAGAAGCACAACTTCAGTATTGAGTCTTCTTCTTTTAACTCTTCTTCTCATGGACATGCACTTTTTGTTTCTGGTTTCTCCTTCAGTGCAAATTCTACTTCTTCTTCTTATGAGTGGCTTATTGATTCTAGATAATATTATCATATGGTTAATAATTAAGTCATATTTTCTACTCTTAATGAATGTAACACCAAAAAAATATTTGTTGGTGATGATAGATCTCTTAGTGTTGTAGGGTTTGGAACAGTTTAGGTAGATAATGGTCATTTCAATGATGTATTATGTGTTCCAAGTCTTTCCAAACCTTCTATGAGTATATAAGATCACTCATTTAGGTGAAGGTAAATCCGTAGAGTTTTCACCTCACCAAGTTGTAATCAATGATTTAAAATATATGAAGCATTTCCTCGCAACTGGAATTGTTGATGATATTACTAGGTTGTACAAGTTTGACAAATTTGGGTCATCATCATTTAAATCAATTTTTGTTGCTAATAGCGATGACTTGAGTAAACTTTGGCATGAGTGGTTTGGTAATCTAAACTATCACTCATTACATAAACTATGTAATCATCACATGGAGACTGGTCTTCCTCTTGTTTCTTGCAAAGATGGTGCTTGTGTCGGTTGTGTTCTCAACAAACATCATAGGGACAATTTTGACAATTGTGCCTCTTGGAATTCATTGGCCTCTTTGTAGCTTGTTCACAGTGATTCATATGGTCCACTTTCTTCTCCTTCTTTCTCTAGGTGCAAGTATTTCTTAAATTTCATTGATGACTTCTCTAGATGCACTTGGGTTTACTTCTTAAAACTAAAGAGTGAATTTTTTGACAAGTTTTTGGACTACAAGGCCCTTGTAAAAAAACAATCTAGACATCAAAGGTTATGAATAGATAATGGAGGAAAATATGTGAACAATAAATTTACAATTTATTGCACTACACAGGGCATTTAAATGCAACATACCATTCCATATACACCATAGCAAAATGGTACAGTTGTTGAAATAAAGAATCACACTTTAAAGTAAATGACTAATTGTATGATCCAATATAAAGGATTAAGTATTCATTATTGGGTGGAAGCCACCAATTGTGCAAATTAAATAGTAAATTACACTCCCACAAAGGATATAAAAAATATAACTGTTGGTCCTCAGTTTTGATCATGTTTTCTGCCTACATTTTATGCCACAGACCTCCATTTATATACCAGTACCACCCTTTTGGCCTTGTTTTGACATCATTGACATCTCCCTACCATTCAATGGGGTTATTTAAGGTATCTTTGCATTTCAAGCTATTTTTATGCACTTTAATGCTTTAAATTGATATTGGAACTAATATCGCTTGGGTTAGGTACCACTTCTATTTTGGAACAGGATGCCGGTACCAAGTACCAACTCGTACTCGTGGAGGTACCAATGGAGTCGTTCAAGATCTGTGCGTTTATGGTGTGTGTTATAATTCGAATGGGAGACAAAGAGATTCACATGACAGCTGGAGTCATCGCCACAGGGTGCTTGAAGGCATAATGATAAACCTGGGTCGTGATTCTTCATCGTTCACACTTCGTGACACTACGTGTCACGAAGATGTGAAATACGTTTTAAAACTTGATTCCAAGACTGTTATGAACAGGGGGAACCCATTTGTTTTATGTATCGTTGTTTTAGACTGTTATGAGTAGGATTTATATATAAACCCGCGATCACTCTAGAGAACGGGTTGTTGTTATTGGATTATGTTACATCGTGAACACATGTTTTTGAATACAAACTGTTGTTGCATCATATTATTCGACTGATATATGATTTGAAGTATTCTCTTTTGAGTTAATGGAGCGTAAAGATGATACAATGTTTGCATAGAATGATGTAGTTAGTTCTGGTTCTTTTCCCTGGCGTTTGTACTGTTTGGTTGGGCCCGCCAAACTGGTGCAAGTCGCCATGTTACTCTGTTTCAGACTTAGTTCATTTCAGTGTGTTAGAACTTGCATACGAGATAGCTTAACATTCATAGATTTAGTTGTTTCAGTGTGTTAGCATTTGCTTATATGAATGGTATATCTGTAGCTCACAGTGTGTCATAGATTTAGTTGTTTCAGAATCGTGTTGAATCGTTCTCCAACAGAATCATTTCCCACAGACTGTTATATTTTACGTTGGTGAATATAAAACGCATGACTGATGCCTGTAGGGTTTCGAGTATGCACTCATTTTGATTGATTTCTAGGTTTCAATTCGAGCTTAACTTAGAGTGTGATGAACTTTGCTTTGTTAGATAGTTAGTTACCCTGCCCAATTAGAACAGTCAGATTACAGTTAAATCAAAGGGAGCTCCTGGTACCAGCAGGTAGGGTAGTACTCTGTTTTCCTGTAGACAGAATTCGATTTATTTTTGATGCTCAGAATGGATGCATTTTCGAAAATACTTTTTGTGTCATGACTTAAACAGAAATGATGATGGTAGATGATTGGACATAGAGGTAAAATAATTTCGTGGAACCACACTTTTGAATAGAAATAGCAGCACCAGCATTTGAGCACAAGACTGTTTTCTGTTGATGACTTAAATAGGAAATGCTCAGTTTCGAGATAGTTATTAAGATTCAAGTTCTCAGAATAAGTGTGTGTTTTCTTCTAAGGATAGCATTCAGATAGGGACTAAAGCTTACCTGCACATACTGTATATTAGCTCAAAGTTTACCAACCCTGGTTTGACAATTTAGTGTTTCAGGTAATTTAAATCTTCAATTTAGCAGCCTGACATTTTTGGCACCGTTGTCGGGGAGCTGTTTAAAAGGTAAGAATATAATTGTCTTGATTAGTTTTGGAATGCACTTAGTTTGGTTTGGTGTGTTAGCAGGTTGATAGTAAGGGGAGCTGTGGAAACAAAAAGGGTGAAAACCGACATATCAGTTATCACAGGTACTCTGAAACTCAACCTTAGTTTCTTTTCTTTCATTTCTTTAATATGATTTCATGAGAAATAGAGATCCTAGAGGTAGATTTAGGAAAAATATAAAACCACAAAAAGAAGAAGAAACCTCCACCCAAAGAGCGATAGAAACTGAGACTGAAATTCCGGCTGAGGAAACAGTAGAACAAAACCTAGAACCAGGAAACACCATACATCAGCAAACTCAAAATCTTGGTGATCCAGCCCTAGATGACACAGTTGATCCAGAGAAAATACACGACCTTCTCAGGAACCCTAACTCTGTAATTTCACAGATAACAACTACAGCTGTGACATCAAAGGCCATAAGATCCTCAAAAAGACCAATAGGAGATAACACTTCTGGCAAAAA